>SDVV010035275.1:0-11081 GCA_016164225.1 Gammarus roeselii
TTGAATTTATACATGGGTTTAACAGTAATTGCGCTTTGTTCAGGCGTTTTCACGGTGAAACTTCCTCTTTTTACCCTTTGATATGAAAATTTTATTAGCATCTTATTACTGTACGGTATAAGCGTACTCTGCTCCTCGTTTGAAACCATTGTTCAATTACAGCAAACCACTTGATCGTTTTTTCTATCACGGAAACTGTACCCGATTGTAATTTTGATTATTACTGTAGCTTTATCCTGATATTTGATATAACTTTCATGTGTATGCAGAAATCTTAGAGTATTCAATGTATCTAAATTACGTTCTCTGAGCAAATTAGTGAATATTCAAGGACTTATAAATTCATCAAGTACTTGCAGTACTTGCAGCACAAAAGGGCTAAGTTGTGTGAGTGTGAGCGTGTGAGGGTGTGAGGTGCGCCTTGCCGTCGGCCACCCCCCTTTCTGGGGGATGCGGCCTAGTGTCTGTATCTGTATCTGTATTCTCTCCATGTGTCCGAACCATCTCAGAACATGTGAATCAACTCTGTCCTCTAACTTCTTCACCATCCCCGTTCTGATTCGAACCACGTCGTACGAGAACCTGTCTCTCAGCAACACTCCAGCCATGCTCCTCAAACAATTCATCTTGAAAACATTCAACTTTCTCCTCTCCTATGCTTTCACCCCTCAAGTCTCAGCTGAGTACAGCACAGTTCGGACAATGACACCATCATACACCCCCCTCTTTGTTTCCATCCCCACGTCCTACAGCTCATTACGCTCTTCAGTGCACACAACACTTTACACCCCTCCTTCAATCGCGACTTCACCTCAGTTTCCACTAGTTCACTAGTTCAGTCCTCTCCACATGGGAGCATAGATACTTAAAACACTGAACTTCTTTCAACAACTCTCCATTTAGGAGGAAACTAATTCGGCTGGCATCGACAGTGATCGAGCATCTCATTACTTAACTTTACCCACGTTCACTTGAAGCTTCCTCCTCTCACACACTCCACCACACTCACGACACTAGCCTACATAGCTTCTCCTCTGAATCCGCCATCAGCCCCGTATCATCCGCAAACCGCAACTGGCTCAACTGCCAACTCCGCCCATTCGCTTCCAAGAGCTCGAAGCCACGACCCAGCGCACTCGCGTTCACCTTCCTGACCACTCCATCCATATAAAGATTGAACAGCCCGGCTGTCAACATAGAAACTCTGCACCGTTTTTAACAGCTTTTCGCTCACTCCATACAAGCGCAACACCCTCCACAGCGCTTCCCTGTCAATTCTCTCGTATGTCTTTTCCAGATCCATGAAGGCCCAGAACACATCCTTTCTCTTTGCGCAGTACTTCTCACAGACCTGTCTCACTGCAAAAATCTGATCGGCACACCCTCTACTACTTCTTAAGCATATTGTTCCTCTCTAATTGCGCAATCCGTAAATTCTCTAATCCTTTTGATCAGCGCTCTTCCATACAACTTTCCGACCACACACAACAAGGTGATACCTCTTGAGTTGCAGCATTCATTTATATCTCCTTTGCCCTTATACAGCGGGACAATGCAGGCACTGCGCCATTCAATCGGTACCACGCCCGTCACAAAATAAAATGTTCAGTAGCCTCACCAACCATTCGACAATCTTTATACCCTGAGCACAAGCGATTAATGAATACGTGGTGCCTGATGGAAAATTCATTTTCCAATCTCCAACCGATGGTTTGACTAACAATTTTTTCTGACCGCTTTGTTGCCACATATCGTTCCGACGGGATGTTGTGCGTTGATGATATAGACCCAATTTTGACAGTTAATGATGCTAAATTCATCATGATGAGTGGACGCCAGTTTGTCAAGAAATCTGCAAGCTCATTTCCCCTTATTCTCATGTGACTCGAGCTTGGCCTTTCTCGGGCATTGTAGATAGGTCGTGTTGTATTTTGCGTTGGGTGGGGTGTGTATGATGCTTAGTTTTCAGCTGACAGAGAATAAGACGTGTTCGGGAAGGCGATCTATTTTTCAGGATTGAAATGACTAGTTCGAGTGTGTATTGCTCTCCAGAGAAACGGGTTCGATTAGGGGCCAATCATCACCGGAACTAAAACGTGAATCATTGTAAGCTCCCCCCGTAAGGCACGAAGATCGTCGATTCAGGTAGGCTTGCACTCCCTTGTGAGCAAAAACAATAACCATTAAAATTATTTAGGCATTTCAACTGTGGTGTGGTGTGAAGTAGGGGTTAGGAAGGAGACATGAATGTGGAAGTAGCGAGAGAGCGTGCAATGAACAGGCGTGAGTGGAGAATGGTTGTGAATGATTGATTTTGACGCTGCTCTGATGTGCTTTCCCGCCCTTGGCATCCCGTTGTCGGGATGGTCGTGGGTGAGGGGAGGCCCGGCCATTATGACGCGGCGGGGGTAAACCAGCGGAAACTGTCGGGCCCTGCCGCTGACAACGGATCCTCGGGCTGCACTCGTGACTCAGAGTGTATGTTGGGGGGATTACCGGCCGGACCTTTTAGCACAAAAGAGCTCAGTTGTGTAAGTGTGAGCGTGTGAGGCGGCCTAGTGTCTGTACCTGTAATAACTGTGGTATGGGTGGGTGAAAATAAAGTTAGGCGTAGAAAAATGGGCAATTGCGAGTGCGTACGGACCTGGTAGCGAGAGGAGTGATGAGAAGGAGCAATTTTGGACTAACCTGACCGAGTGTATTGAGAGTTTTGGAAGTAAATTGAATGTGGTTGTGCTGGGTGACCTTAATGCGAGAGTTGGAGATGCAGTGGTGGATAATGTGATAACGAGGTATGGCGTTCCTGGTAGGAATGACAAAGGGAAAAAAAACGTATAAATCTGTGCATGGAGCAGGAGCTTGTCATAGGAAACAGCCTGTTCAAAAAGCGAGATCTCCACCAGTACATATTGGTAAGGATGGCCCATGGTGCAATGGTGAAGAGAGACGATGAATTTCGAGGAGAGTGGTAGGGAGGCTTTGGATGTGATGGTGAAGGAGTGTCTGACCATCTGGTGGTGGAAGGAAGATTAAGAGTGGAGCATAGGTGAAAGAAGAACAAAAGAGTGAGAGGAGAAGAGGTATTGTAAGAGTGAGCTGAATGTGAATAGCTGAGCTGAGGAGTTCCAGCGGGCGTTTAGAGAGGATTATGACAACGTGAGAGGGCAGGACCTACAAGATGTGGAGGAAGAATGGGTGACGTACAGAAATGATTTGAGATGTTCGAGAAATGTGTGTGGTGTGCGCCGTGCGGGTCTGTGCAGCCGTAAGGGCTGTGAGTGGTGGAACGAGGAGGTCAAACTGGCGGTGGCGCAGAAAAGAAGAGCTTTTGAGAAGTGGTTCCTATGACAATAAGGAGAAAAGGAAAGAGGGAAAGCGAGTGGCGATGAGTGCCAAAAAGGACGCTGATGCCAGGTGGGCCCGACGGTTGTGCCAGAATTTTGAAAACAAAAAGAGGTTAAGAGGATGAAAAAGGGAGACACTGGATAGGAGGAGGCGGTGAAAGATGAAAACGGCCAGTTATTGACAGAAAATGGTGGTGTATGGAAGAGGTGGCCAAATATTTTGATGAATTGTTGAATGCCGAGGATGACAGAGAGGCTGACTTTGTTGCTGTGGGTGGTGGCAAGCGGATGCCGGTTTTTGGAAAGAGACTTGTTGCGGACATTACTAGGGAGGAGGTGGACGTGGTCAAAGCAGGGAAAGACCCCGGTTTGGATGGTGATGCGACCGAGTGCCTCAAAAATGCTGGACTAACGATTTTCAAATAGCTGGTGAGGCTGCTGAATCTGTGTTTCGTAGTGGATGTAGAGCCGATTGAGTGGCGCCGCGATTGCAGTGTTCCGCTGTACAAGGGTAAAAGAGATAAACATGAGTGCGGCACTCGAAAGGTATCAGTGTATTATGTGTGGTGGGTAAGTTGTATGGGCGAGTGCTGATCAAAAGGATTAAAGACTACGGATGTCGCAATTGGAGAGGAACAGTGTGGCTTTAAAAGTGGTAGAGGATGTGCCAATCAGATTTTTGCAGTCAGACAAGTTTGTGAGAAGTACCTTGCGAACGGAAAGGATGTGTTCTGGGCCTTCATGAATTTGGAAAAGGCCTACGACAAGGTTGACAGGAAAGCGTTGTTTAGGGTGTTGCGTCTGCATGGAGTGGGCGGAAATCTGTTGAAAGAAGTTCAGAGTTTCCATGTTGAGAGCAGAGCATGTGTTAGAGTGGACAGCGAGCTGAGTGATTGGTTTACGGTGAAAGTTGGTATGAGACAAGGCTGCGCTATGTCTCCCTGGCTGTTCTATCTCTACATGGATGGAGTGGTAGGGAGGTGAAAGCATGTGCATTGGGTCGTGGCTTGGAGCTGCTGAAAACAAATGGATGGAGTTGGCAGTTAGGCCAGTTACTGTTCACGGATGATTCGGCGCCGGTGGCAAATTCAGAGCAGAAGCTGTGTAGGCTAGTGTCTGAGTTTGGTAGAGTGTATGAGAGAAGGAAGCTTCGAGTAAACGTGGGTAAAAGTAAAGTAATGAGATGCTCGAGGTATGTGGATGCGAGCGAAATTAGTGTCTTCCTTAATGGAGAGATATTGGAGGGACTTCAATGTTTCAAGTAACTGAGCTTCCATGTGGAGAAGACGGAACAAGTAGAAACTGAAGTGATGGCACGAGTGAAGGAAGGGTCAAAGTGTTGGGTGCACTGAAGAGTGTAATGAGCTGTAGGACGTGGGGATGGAAGCAAAGCGAGGGCTGTATGAGGGTGTAGTTGTCACAACTGTCCTCTACGGGGCAGAGACTTGGGGGGTGAGAGCAGAAGAGAGAAGAAGGTTGACTGTCTTCGATATGAAATGTTTGAGGAGCTTGGCTGGTTTGACGCTGAGAGACAGGATCAATAACGACATGGTGCGAGCTTGAACGGGGATGGTGAAAAAGTTAGAGGACTGCGTTGATTCACGTGTTCTTAGATGGTTCGTACACATGGTGAGGATGGATGAAGGGAGATTGGTAAAAAAAAGTATTGAAGGCAGAGGCGAGTGGACGTAGGCCTAGAGGGAGACCGCAGTTTGGGTGGATGGATGGTGTGAAGCAGGCGTTAGGAAGGAGAGACTTGTGAGTTGAGGTAGCGAGGGAGTGTGTAACGAGTAGGCGTTAGTGGAGAATGATTGTGAATGGATAATTTTTAAGGTTGCCCTGACGAGTTTTCCCGTCCTTAGCCTCTTGTTGAAGGACGGGATGGTCGTGAGCGGGGTGAAGGGGGGGACCGGTCATCAAGACGCGGCAGGGGTAAACCAGTCATACTGTCGGGCCCTGCCACCGACAATGACCTAGGACCGCACTTATGACGGGAAAGGGTGCGTTGCTGTCTCCAGGCCGGACCTTTTAGCGCAAAAAGTTCAAGTTGTGTGAGTGAGTGTATGAGAGGTGTGTGAGATGGGCCTTGCCGTCGGCCACCCACCTTCTCTGTGGAATTCGGCCTATTGTCTGTTCTTGTAACTGTAGGTACATGAACATCTTTGTGTATACTGGAAAGTTATTTTCAACTAAAAGGGGTTAGACGTAGCTATACAGATACCAGGCTAAATTTCACAGAAAAGGGGAATGGCTGACGATATGGCGTACCTCACGCCCAGCTCAGACACTCACACGCAACCCGTCTCTAATATACTATATAATCTGGTAAAATACTCCAACACAACAGTGAAATTCGCAGTGTGAGTAGAAAATTTACCACCAGCTATTAGTCGGACGATCAGAAAATATATTTTCTGGTAGATGTCCCAGATATGCATGTCTAAGAGTTCACAGAATAACGAGTAAGAATTACACTCAAAATAGTCCCAGACATCCCCTCTTTACCCTGACGTACTCTGTTGTGTCCAAGCTCGGATACCAGCACTGTGAAATCGAGGCCGAGCTCCTGGACGTCGCCGCGGTGCGTCTTGAGGTAGAGCAAATTGCGGCACAGCTCGGGGTCCAGGGAGTCTAGGTGGTGGAATTCTATGGAGAAGCCTTTGCGAGACAACAACTTGGAAAGGAAGAAACCGGCCAGAGGGATTTCCACGAGAAGCTTCTCATACAAAGCCTGGGAGGAGAGGAAGGCATTAGGTACTGGATTGCATATCGAATATACTTGCTACGTTAGAGTAGATAGATGCGAGATCTTAACGGCGTCATGAAAGCTAAACGAAATTTACATTACATATTTCATACACATATGACTACATCTACAAATTATTAAACTAAATTCAACAGCAAAGAATTGAAAGGAAATAACCGAATCGTATATCGTCGCACACAAATTTTCTCGTATATCGTCGCACACAAATTTTCTCACTGCTGCGCAGTTTCAATTCGGTCCAGCAAAGTGAGTACTAGAATCAAATGGTTCATTAAACGAGGCAGTACCTTGCCAAGCATCCTGCCAATGAAGTAGTAGTGATCCTGGAAGTCTGGGTGCAGCAGGTGCGCTGTCGGGTTTGGGTAGAGCGTGTTGTCTCGCGTCAGAAGAAAGAAGCCCCTGTTGGGATCAAACGAGCTCTTAAGCAGCTCGGACAAGAACTCCCTGAAGAGCCCTCCTCCGTCCACTCCAGCCTCCACAGCGCCGGCAGCGTTATGGAAATAAACGCGCAGCGACAGTCGCATATTGGGCTCTGGTAACAGGAACAAAAGGGAGAGGGCGGCGTTAGTGTTTTTGGAAGAGGAAAAGAGAGACATCGGACGGGTCTACAATTGATTTACGTCGATGAGCACTGAGTAGGACTAACTAAGGCTCACGAGTGTTCGGAAGGGCGATTTCAATATTTGCGGGTGTCACGAGTTACGATGAAATTAGTAAACAGGAGGTGGGACATGGTACAGATGGTGTGGTATACAGTTATGTAAAGAAAATATAATATTGTAGTGGCATGATTACGGTCCCTGTTGCTGAGGACTAGAATACTGCTACCGTAACGCCTTACGTGTCGTAAGAGACAACTAATAGGGATGCCCTGCGGCATGGGATTATAATACTGCTAGTCACTCATTGCGTGTCGTAAGAGGCGACTTATTGGTGAGGAACGAGGGGGTTAGGGATCTCTTCCGTTTAGAGTTTCTCCCTCTCTCAAGGACGGCGAGACGAGCGAGGGGAGAAGGGCTTTCGATTGTAAGGGTCAATGAATTTGCATGGTCGATTGTAATATGAATGAAGCGAAGAAGAGTGATTAGAGATGTGCGTGAGGAATGATTGGAGAGATGTGTGAGAGGAAGAAATTTAATGTGTTAGCGCTAAATGAGACGAATTTTAAAGGTAGGGGATGATTGTAGGTTTGGCATGGTAAGTAGAAAAAAGTCAGGCGCGGAGGGAGGTTTGGCAAGATGAAGTGTGGTGTTCGATTGACAAGTAGAGTTACCGAGTGAAAGGAGGGGTCCTTAATCGGGGTGAAAGTAAAGTTGGATGAAGAAAAAAGAGCGTTTGAGTGCTTACGGACCTGGCAGCGAGAGGAGTGATGAGGATAGAGAGCAATTTAGGATTGACCTAAGTGAGTGTATTGAAAGTTTTGGAGAACAATACAACTTGGTTGTAGGGGGTGATCTTCATGCGAGAGCTGGAAAAGTACTGGTGGGAAATGTTGTTGTTGCAGGTAGAGCAGACGGTTGTGACAGAATTTTGAAGTGAACAAAAAAAATGTCCTGAAAAAAAGGTGAAGAGTGTGAGAAAGGGGGAGACCGGAAAGGAGGCAGTAAAGGATGGAAACCGCCAGTTGTTGTTGTTTAGAAAAGGTGGGTCGAGGATTTTGACGAGTTGATGAATGTAGAGGATGACAGAGAGAATGACATTGTTGCTGATGGTGGGGGTGCACGGATGCCGGTTTTCAGAGACACTTGTTGCGGACATAACTAGGGAAGAGGTGCAAGAGGCAGTAGAGGAGCTGGAAGCTGGGAAAGCCCCGGTTTGGATGGCGTGGCGACCGAGTGCCTGAAAAGAGGTGGAGTAACGATTGTCGAAAGGCTAGGGAGGCTACTGAATCTGCGTTTAGTAGCGGGCGTGATGCTGATTGAGTGTCGCAGTGCTCGCATTGTTCCGCTGTGCAAGTGTACAGGAGATAAACATGAGTGCTGCAACCCAAGAGGTATCAGTTTACTATGTGTTGTCGGTTGCTATTTGCGGATGATACGGCCCTGGTTGCGGATTCAGAAGAGAAGCTATGTAGGCTAGTGTCTGGGTTTGGTAGAGTGTGTGAGAGGAGGAAACTTCGAGTAAACGTGGGAAGGAAAAACTAATGAGATGCTCGAGGACTGTCGATGCGAGTAAAATTAGTGTCCCCCTAAATGGAGAGTTCTCGGAGGGAGTTCAGTGTTTTAAGTATCTGGGCTCCCATTTGGAGATAACTGATACAGACACTAGGCCGCATCACCCAGAAAGGGTGGTGACCGACGGCAAAGCGCACCTCACACGCTCACAACTTAGCCCATTTGTGCTTAATGGTCCGGCCGGTACCCCCTCAACATACACTCAGGGTCACGAGTGCAGTCCGAGGATCCGCCGTCAGCAGCGGGGCCCGACAGTTTTCACTGGTTCACCCCCGCCGCGTCATAATAGCCGGGCCACCCACCCACGACCATCCCAACAACGGGATGCCATGGACGAGAAAGCCCATCAGAGCAACGTCAAAATCAATCATTCACCACTCAAACCTGTACATTGCACACTCTCTCGCCACCTCCACATTCATGTCTCTCCTTCCTAACGCCTGCTTCACACCATCCATCCATCCACCCACCCACCCAAACTTCGGTCTTCCTCTAAGCCTGCGACCACTCGCCTCCGCATTCATCACCCTTTTCACCAATCTCCCTTCATTCATCCTCTCCGTGTGCCCGAACCATCTCAGAACACGCGATTCCACTCTGCCCTCCAACTTCTTCACCATCCCTGTTCTGATTCGAACCACGTCGTTGGTGATCCGGTCTCTCAGCGTTACTCCTGCCATGCTTCTCAAATATTCAACCTTCTTCTCTCCTCTGCTCTCACCCCCCAAGTCTCAGCTCCGTAGAGCACAGTTGGGACAACAACACTCTCATACAGCCCTCTATTGGCTTCCATCTCCAACGTCCTACAGCTCATTACACTCTTCAGTGCACCCAACACTTTACATCCCTCCTTCACTCGCGTCTTCACTTCAGTTCCCACTGGCTCAGTTATCTCCACTTGGGAGCCCAGATACTTAAAACACTGAACTTCCTCCAAGAGCTCCCCATTTAGGGTGACACTAATTTTGCTCGCATCGACAGTCCTCGAACATCTCATTACTTGACTCTTACCCACGTTCACTCGAAGCTTCCTCCTATCACACACTCTAACAAACTCAGACACTAGCCTACATAGCTTCTCCTCTGAATCCGCAACCAGGGCCGTATCATCAGCAAATAGCAACTGGCTCAACTGCCAACTTTGCCCATTCGCTTCCAAGAGTTCCAAGCCACGACCCAGCACCCTCGCGCTCACCTCCCTGACCACTCCATCCATATAGAGGTTGAACAGCCAGGGAGACATCACGCAGCCTTGTCTCAGTCCCACTTTCACATGCACGGCTGCCAGCATAGAAACTCTGCACCGCTTTCAACAGGTGTCCGCCCACTCCATACAAACGCAACACCCTCCACAGCGCTTCCCTGTCAATCCTGTCGTATGCCTTCTCCAGATCCATGAAGGCCAGAACACATCCTTTCCTTTGTCAAGTTACTTCTCACAGACCCTTCTCACTGCAAAAATCTGATCGGTACACCCTCTACCCCTTCTTAAGCCACACTGTTCCTTTCCAATCGCGCAGTCCGTACAGTCTCTAATCCTTTAGATCAGCACTCACCCGTACAACTTACCAACCACACATAATAGACTGATACCTCTCGAGTTGCAGCATTCATTTTTATCTCCTTTGCTCTTAAATAGCGGCACAATGCAGGCATTGCGCCACTCAATCGGTACCACGTCTGCCACATAACACAAGTTCAGTAACCTCACCAACCATTCGACAATCGTTACTCCACTTTTCATCAGGCACTCGGTCGCAACGCCATCCAAACCAGGGGCTGTCCCTGCTTTCATCACGTCCACCGCCTCCTGCACCTCTTCCCTGGTAATGTCCGCCACAAGTCTTTCTCCCAAAACTGGCATCCGAGCACCACCACCCACAGCAACAATGTCAGCCTCTCTGTCATCCTCGACATTCAACAACTCATCAAAATACTCGGTTCACCTCTTCCGAACATCACCACTTTCCAACAACAGCTGGCCATTTTTATCTTTCACCACTTCCTCCATTCCGGTCTCTCCCTTTCTCGCCCTCTTCACCTCTTTCCAGAACATCTTTTTGTTCTCCTAAAATTCTGGCACAACCGTCTGCCCCACCGGGCATCAGCGTCCCTTATGGCTCTCCTCACCACCCGCTTCACCTCGCTTCTCCTCTCTTCGTAGCTTTCATAAGCTACCACCGACTTCACCTGCAACCACTCCTCAAACGCTCTTCTTTTCCGTGCCACCGCCAGTTTGACTTCTTCGTTCCACCACTCGCAACCTTTCCTTCTGCACCCGCCCACACGGCGAGCACCACACACCTTCTTCGCACATCTCAGCAACGCATCCCTTAACGCCTCCCATTCTTCTTCCACATCTCTCAGATCCTGTCCTCTCACGTTGTAATATTCTTCCTTCAACGCCTGCTGGAACTCCTCGGCTCTACTTCTCACATTCAGTCCACTCACTTTCACTACCTCTCTTCCTCCCACTCGTTTGTTGCCCATCCACTTCTGCTCCACTTTTAATCTACCTTCCACCAGCAGATGGTCAGACACACATCCACACTCCCCTCTCAACCCCCGCACATCCAACAGTCTCCCCACCACTCTCTTCGATACAGATACAGATACAGACACTAGGCCGCATCCCCCAGAAAGGGGGGTGGCCGACGGCAAGGCGCACCTCACACCCTCACACGCTCACATTCACACAACTTAGCCCTTTTGTGCTAAAGGGTCCGGCCGGTAGCCCCTCAATTTACACTCTGGGTCCCAAATGTACCGAGGAACCGTCGTCAGCAGCAGGGCCCA
>SDVV010035276.1:0-11081 GCA_016164225.1 Gammarus roeselii
TGTGTAAGGGTTTTACAGCGCTGGGAGGGGGAGCAGAGGTTCCAGGATTCAGAGGGGCCTCTATAGGGTCCCACAGTTTCTCAAAAGGCTCCCAAAGGGTCTCAAGGGAGTCCCAAAGGGCCCCAGAAAGATCCAAGTGGACCACCCCAAATCCACCCGGTCTCCCAAGTCCCCCGGGCTCCCGAAACCCCGGGTCCTCGAGTCCCGCGGATCCCACGAGTACCTCCTCTCCCTGGGTCACCTTCTCTCAACCAACCTCGTTACATATAATAATAATGATAACAAATTTAAAATTCATCACCATGAAAAAAGGGCAGAGAAAAATAATAGAGCCCAAGCAAGAAGAAATAATAAAATACTAAAATAAAGTGTTAATGATCTATAAGTTGTTGGAAAGTGGTGATATACGGAAGAGGTGGGCCGAGTATTTTGATGAGTTGTTGAATGCCGAGGATGACAGAGAGGCTGACATTGTTACAGTGAGTGGCAGTGTTCGGATGCTACTTTTAGGAGAAAGACTTGTGGCGGACATTACCAGGGAAGAGGTGCAGTAGGCGGTGGAAGTGACGATAGCAGGGAAAGACCCTGGTTTGGATGGCGTTGCGACCGAGTGCCTGAAAAAGGGTGGAGTAACAATTGTTGAATGGTTGGTGAGGTTACTGAACTTGTGTTCTGTGACAGGCGTGGTACCAATAGAAAGGCGCAGTGCCTGCATTGTTCCGCTGTATAAGCGCAAAGGAGATAAAAATGAATGCTGCAATTTGAGAGGTATCAGTCTGTTAAGTGTGGTTGGTAAGTTGTACGGGAGGGTGCTGATCAAAAGGATTAGAGACTGTACGGACTGTGCAATGGGAGAGGAACAGTGGGGTTTTAGGAGTGGTAGAGGGTGCGCCGATCAGATTTTTGCAGTGAAACAGGTATGTGAGATGTACCTTGCAAAGGGGAAGGACGTGTTCTGGGCTTTCATGGATCTGGAGAAGGCATACGACAGGATTGACAGGGAAGCGCTGTATTGGGTGTGGCGTTTGTATGGAGTGGACGGACATTAGTTGAAAGCGGTGCAGCGTTTCTATGTTGGCAGCCGAACATGTGTCAGAGTGGAAAACGAGGTGAGTGATTGGTTCTCAATGAAAGTGGGACTGAGACGAGGCTGCGTAATGTCTCCCTGGCTGTTCAATATCTATATGGCTATAGAGGTCAAAGAGGTGAATGCGAGTGTGCCGAGTCATGGCTTGGAGCTGTTGGAAGCGATTGGACGGAGTTGGCAGCTGAGCCAGTTACTATTTGCGGATGATACGGCCCTGGTTACGGATTCAGAGGAGAAGCTATGTAGGCTAGTGCATGAGTTTGATAGAGTGTGTGAGAGGAGGAAGCTTCGAGTGAACGTGGGTGAAAGTAGAGTAATGAGATGCTCGAGAACTGTCGATGCGAGCAGAATTAGTGTCCTCCTAAATGGAGAGTTGTTGGAAGAAGTTCAGTGTTTTGAGTGTCTGGGCTCCCATGTGGAGAAGACTGAATTAGTGGAAACTGAGGTGAAGTCGCGAGTGAAGGAGTGGTGTAAAGTGTTGGGAGCACTGATGAGCGTAATGAGCTGCAGGATGTTGGGGATGGAAGCAAAGAGGGGGCTGTATGAGGGTGCCGTTGTGCCAACTGTGCTGTACGGAGCTGAAACCTGTGGGGGTGAGAGCAAAAAAGAAGGTTGAACGTTTTCGAGGTGAAATGTTTGAGGAGCATAGCTGAAGTGTCGCTGAGAGACAGGTTCACTAACGACTTGGTTCACATCAGAACGGGAATGGTGAAGAAGTTAGAGGACAGAGTTAATTCGCGTGTTCTGAGATGGTTCGGGCACATGTTGAGGATAGATGAAGGAAGATTGGGGAAAAAGGTGTTGAAGTCAGAGGCGAGTGGACGTAGGACTAGAGGGAGACTGAAATTTGGGTGGTGGATGGATCGTGAGACGTGAGTGTGGAGGTAGCAAGAGCGCGTGCACTGGATAAGCGTGAGTGGAGAACGATAGTGAACGGATGAGTTTAGACGCTGCCCTGATGTGATTCCCCGCCATAGTCATATCGTTGAGAGACGAGATGGTCGCGGCAGGGGTAAACCAGTCCGGCTGTCGAGTTCTGCTGCCGACACTGACCTCGAACCGCACTCATGACCCGGAGGGTGTGTTTCGGGGTCCCCGGCCAGACTCTTCTGCGCAAAAGAGCTAAGGTGTGTGAGTGTATGAGAGTGTGAGGTGCCCCTTGCCGCCGGCCACCCCCCTTGCTGGGAGATTTCGGCCTAGTGTCTGTATCTGTATTAAATCTGGACAAAGCAACTTAATGAATAACGTCTATTGAATTTCCGATGAGTTCAAATATAGAGCGGAAAATGAACATTGAAGAATTTTTCTCATTTTCAATCATGAACAAATTTTCTTCCGCAACTGTACATCTGCAATATTAAGAGCTAATCTAATAGAGTGAGGTTAGCAAATAACGGACACAAGTTACTTCAACAATAATTGGCAAGTTACTTCAACGAGATTGGCAAGTTACTTCAACAATAATTTGATACTTCCTTCTCAGAACTCTGGTGGAAACGAGGCCCAAATCAAATCCTTCTCACAAAGCGCAACATTGAACATCTTATATGCAACAAAATTGGTAATTCGTGGCAAGAGCGAGACGCGCACCAGGCCTTGCTAACTAGCCGATCAAAACATTCTCGTGCGGGTGCACCGTTGATCTGGACTCTACCAACATTGCAACAGATAATTAGTCTTCCATTGCAACAGCACAAATATGGATAACTTGACAATAGATTGCCAGTTCTGACGACAAAACTACTTCAGGTAGACTTGCTTTACTCTCCTCCGACTAACAAAAGTACGGAGGACGCATCGTTGCGATGTCAAAGAGAAACCGCAACAACAAGCCATCCATCGTCCGCCAACAAACAAGGGATTACCAGCTCTCAGTAATGAGGTCTCGCAGCACCGTCGGTAGCTAACAAATTTGTTCAAGATTGAATAGGTACATTAAAGTTGGAATTTCGAAATGCACTTTTTACCCATGCGATAGGTTTGGCGCATACCGACACGACGGTATATCTCAGAACCCAGCTGGTGGACACGGTGCAATAGTAGTTTGTGTAGTAACCCGATGGACTTATGATGCTCTGGGTTGGGCATCTACTCCTGCGGTCGTGTTGTGCTTTCTTACGAACTCGCTTTATAGTGACTTTTGTTATTCAAACGTTTTTTCTCACGTTTATCTTCGATACGGTATTCAACTTGATCATTTAAATAAAGTATTTCATGTCATATATCGCTTCTAAACTGTAGAAGAGGTGAATAAGTCTTTTTATGAAATCAATTTATATAAACTCAAACGTTGGAAAAACCTTATTTCATCGTAATACTTCAAAAAAGTTTGCTAATCATGATGATAACAATTACTTTTCAAATGATGCATGATATTTTGAAAACTGTATGAGCTATTTTTTCTAAGATTGTTGGATTTTCAAAAATCGCTTTCAACAACTTAGCTACAATATTACAATTTTGGAAAAACTCTTCATTGTTTTGTAGCACTCAACAATATCTTTCCAATCATGTGTTGCTTGTTATGGTAGCGCTAATTTTTGTAATCAATCAAAAAAAATTAAATTTAAAAATTGTAACATTCCACAGGAGCGTTACTATTTATTTTTTATTTATTATTTGCTTCCATGTTCCACCGGAGTCCCAACGCGAAGTTAATGCAGACTCCCCCGCAGGGCGGTCGGCGTTCCTATTGTATATTTTGTTGTTAAAACTTCACCACTTTTGAGTAGTTGTAATTCTTCTTCGATGGCCCTAGGAATGATACATAACATCATCCTGCTGAAAACAAATGGCCCTCTGGGGAATGCAAACTAATGTCTATTCGCCAGGGTTGAGAGACAATTATGCAAATGAAGAGAAGCTGAAGTCAAGCTTGAACAAATAACTATCATTGAGTCATGACAGGAAGCTAAACACGAACGTTCAAAGTTATCAGAGGGCCAAGTGCGAATCTGATGAAATATCTATAATGAGATCTCATTAAATACACCGTCGTGACATAGTTTTCTTCTAATAAATCTAACTATACTTTGTTCATAAGTTATAGTCTGTTGTACTGGCTTGAAGTAAAGGAGGCACCCCTCCAAGCCTTGTGCCCTCGTTGTTTGACGGCTGACTGATGGCACGAATTGACTACATCAGCAATAGTTCCGTGGTAGCTAATTTCGTCAGGCCGTGCGCCAGCACTACTCCAGAAAGTGGATTGGGAGACGACGTTGAAAGGAAGATGCAGGACACGTGAATGCAGAAAGAAGTCGAAACTTACGATAACTAACACTGCAAACAGAAAAAATTGAATGTGCTATTCTTAGACACTGTTCATTTACTTGACTAAAAAAAAGACAAAAAGTTGTTAAAGTATCAATGTATAAAAAATTCCACCCAGCCTTAAGCTTGGAATAACTGCTACTCTTATTATAAAATGGTATCAGGGAGTCGACAGGTCGGGGAAATACAGGAATGCTCCGGGATTTTTTTTTTCGTGCAAGGAAAGTCCAGGAAAGACCCGGGATTTTTTTTAGAAGGACCCAGATGAAAGGGATAATTTGCGTGCTGTTTACGGATAAAAACCATCGTATGGCTGTTGAGGAGATGATAGCATATAATTGATTTGGTTCATGCATTTCTGCCATTCAACGGGCGTCTATTTGATTACTGTATATTTTTGTTAGCAATCAAAGTGAAACGATGACTTGTGTTCTGACATTGATTACGTGGCGGTGAAGAGAGATACTAGCAAGTATATAGGGAGGTCGGAATAGTTCTAGTTTTCAATACCTATGGTATGAAGCGCCGAAACCCTGCACACACTCGCGAGGTTCAGCATTTACGTATACAAAATGTGAGGGAAATACGTTTTGATGTACAGGGATGTCCCGGAAAGCCCCGGGATTTTTTTTCTCGCCCAAAGCTGTCGACACCCTGGTTATGGTAAGTAGATCATCGAGTAAAATGATTACAACATATTATTGCAGAGCATGTGAGTTGTATTCTTTCAATACCTATTCTCATTTACTGGATAACTAACAAAAAAACACGCTAACATCATATAATAAAGACAAAATGATAAACTGTATAGAGAATTCAACAATTAAATGTAATCTTAAAACAATATATATTGCACTGGTCTATGTTGGTATTTCTCCTACGAACTAGCTACCCAAGTCTAGTATTTAAACTGTTGGGCAGCAGTAATCAGACCTAACCCTTTGAACGTATCCCACAGTCAGCAGCAAACCAAGGAGCCCGAATTGCACAGGAAATATTCAACTAGTAGCGAACCCCGACGAGGACGTAGCCAAGCTACACATTAGGGATTGGAATAAGTTCATCATTCATTAGGTTAATATTATCCAAATAATTAAAGCCGAAGAACGTACAGTCGTGAAGAATTTTCCTGATACCACATAGAAGGCAAGCTCTGGCGATGACCCAAGCTAGGTTCACAGAATTGCTGTAAAGCAGCTGCCAATCAGCTACAGCACCGCAGGTTAAACAGGTTAGGAGGAGGCCATAATTGAGGGAGGTTGGAGGACACATTCTTACAATTTATCCACTTCCTGCTGATGATCGTCTCTAACAGGTTATGCAACTAAACTGTGCTGCAGGGGCAAAGACTGAAGTTTCATTAAATACACTTGTCCACTAGTAGTTGGAACCTGGATTACATGCATATCAATTGCTCTGTAAAAGTAAGGTTAGGGCGAGAATTTGGGCGCTCACACAGCTATTAAAATGATGCCTCATACCTATTAGAAGCATAAAATAAATGCATCGATACGGGAAAAAACACTTTACTTGGATGCACTCTGTTTTGCGGATCACTTTTGTTTGCTAGAAATAATAATTACTGGAAGCTAACTTTTTTTAGCTTGAATTATTGTACGTAAAATAATATCATTTTAGTGAGTTGTTTCACCACCATATACAAAATATCGACAATTCAACGGTCAAGTTTGGTCTTCAACAACACATTTCAAATTCTCCTGTAACCTACAGGACTAGATCCAAGCAGCAAGGCTGATGGCGAATAACCAAGAGATTAGATTAGAGTCACGAGGCTTTCTAGCGCGTTGGAGTCAGCGTCTTTCTGCCGCCGAACCAGCAGCTTGTGCTGCATCAAGATTGGAGGGATAGGGTTTATTACAACGTAAACTTGATTCACGTGGCGAATGTCAAAGGTATGGACGAGTGCCACAGAGGGCACGATAACTCCTCAGTTGCAGAGGCCAGACGGTGCCAGAATTCACTGGGTGGCAACAAGGAGCATGATCACTCAGCCTACCCTGCTACAAAGTTCCAAGGATTCACAGTCGTCGATAAGGTGCCGGAGGCAATACACCCCAACAGCTACTGAGGTGAAAGGTGAAGTGACAGGAATCTCACGCATGAGAACAGCAAGAACAGAAGCAGAAATAATATTGCACGAAAGAATGCAACATGACTGTTGTTAGCCACAAAAAGGAGAAAATTTAGGCACGTTATACAGCAACTATTAGGAGAGTTGTTGCGAGAGAGCTCGAGATAAGTCGAAGAGATTTCAACAAAACACCAAATGCCAAGGAGTCAAATAAAAGTTGAGTAAATTCAGGATGAGGGAGAAAAGAAGAGATGGTGAAGGGTGAAGAAAAGGCGAGTCTGCAGGGAAATAAAGATGTTCACCCTCCCGGTTGGGTCGGGACTCCGTGCGGCCCGCGAACTAAACAGATGCCTATGGGGAGAGGGGGAGTCATAATATGCTGTCGTTTGTTTGAAAATAACTAATTCAAGCAGTCGATCGGGTGAGGCCTCATCAAATGTGATCTACAGTGAATAATCAACGGAAAACCACTTAGAAAGCAAAGCATTCTTGTCCAGATTATTTTACCGAGTAGAACATAAATGAACAGTTCTAATTGGAATGAATTAGCTTCACTGAACAAGGTGGCAAATAATTCAAGTACCGGATAAGAGACCTCCACATATCAATGTGCAGCAGGAATGCAGTCTCTGTAGCTATAGCCCTGTCTCCTAAATGTTTCCAGCTATTGCACCAATCTAAATATTCTTACACGTCCAACAGGTTTAACAATCCTGACGTGGAACCAAAATTAACTATTTCACAATATAGTTCTTTTTTTTTACATGTACCTCAAATGCAGGGTAGCTATACTTTGTAAATCAACAGAATATCATGTACATGATGCATTTCGTGAATAAAGGAATTTTATTTACTTTCATTTTTTCATAGCTTAACATTTAAGTTCAGAGTTGCTCACACTCATTTAAATCATTGCAACTGCAGTCGTTCTAGGCTAAGTGCAATGCAACTGCATTGCATTGCTGTAGTCAACATTGGCCCCACAGACCTACCGTGACATACCGATAGGTGCAGAGGCCCTGCAGGAGAATTATCAAGCAGCGCCCAAGGAGCAAAGGAGTTACGAGACTGTTGGCATTTATTTTTCCTCAACGTCAATTTTAGCAATAGGTTACTGTAGCTAGCTGAATATTATTTTAAAAAAATGAACACTTGATGAAAACTCCATTCCGTAAAGAGGCAGTTCTGTCAAATGACTGACCTGTTATTGATTTCCAACTACACACAAGCATGTTGAACTCAGACGTGATGAACATTTGAAATTAATGTAAATTTTGTTTGCTATTTGACTTTGAACTTATCGCTACAATGATCTAAGCAACTAGCCATGGTCCCCATCCAGATAGCCACCTCGAAAAGTAAAATAAAAGGTAAACCATACCCACGATAGATTAATGATCCTAGGTCACTCATCTCATTCGAAAACAACACCAACACTGTTGACAGCACCTAACACTTAGGCTCAACTTACTATTACGACTACAAGTAGGCACCACTTGCAAATAAAACGCTTAGTATTTACTAAGATGATCTACATAGCACATCACTAGGGGACAAAGCTTCTAAACCTACTATGCACACTAAGCTAATAGCAGTAGCCAACTTCTAAGTTACCATTCATTCATTTGATTAATTCTGTTTTCTTTGGGTAGCCCCAAACAATGGCAGGAGGTAACATCACTGACACAGGCAGTAGGGTTCTAAATCGTAAAGAGTCGGTGGGTGTACCTTTTCAGGTGATTTTGGAAAATACTTAGTTTCTGAGCTTCTCAGAGGAGGAGTGCGCAGCGTGGAACAGAGACTGGTGGCACTGCAGGTCCAGAGAAGACACGAAGGGAAGGCGACACAAAGAGCACTGATGCTCCTCGAGAGTGGTGTCCTCGTCCGCGCCTCTACACCGTCCAGCACCATTTGTCTCAAGGCTCTGTTTGTTCCCGGCACTGTTGACGGAAGCTATGCAAGGAACTATCAAGTCCTCGCCAGTGGCCCCCCCATCACCATGGGGATATAGGTTGAGCCTGCAAAGCATGCTGGCTACGGTCAGACTCATGGCTTGAGGCACAGGCTTGCTTTGATGCTCTTCCGAGAACGTGCAGCCGATGTCAACTTCATTTGCCTCAGAATGGATGAGGTCTGTCGCGCAACTGGGTGCAGTGTTGGATACGAGGGTGCATGGTATAAGATCTGGAATTGAAGCTTCTCTTTTATCACCCTTGCTCATACAAAGAGAAGTTGAGCAACTGTCGTGAGATTGACCACGCAAACAACTCATGTCAGTATCACCTTGCAGCGATGTTCGGGCGGAGCGGTTTTCTCTATTTTCTCGAATCTTTGAATAATACTTTTCAAATTCATCTGATGACTTGGAAAGGAAATTTTTCAAGAGGCTTCCGTGAAGGCTGTTATCTGAGGAGCCTTGCAAAGGGAGGTTAGCAGAAGCAGCAGCAACAGTACGGGTCTGAGAGGGCAAGGAGTCTGCACTTGCTGCATCGTAGTTACTGGCTTTGCTCAGCAACAGTTTCAAAAGGGTTGGTGCGTTGTTCTGGTGAGTGCCACTGCCTCCCTCTTCAGGTGACGCTGATGCGGGGGCTGATGACTCACGGCCATTCAAACGTGTCTTAGTGCTTCGTCTTCTAACCATTCTGACTTTTCTCTTCCTGTATGATGGAGACCACTCTTCATAACTGTCAGATGATTTGGAGGACGTGGAGTAGTCCCGGTCGTCTGACCAGGACGAGGTATTGCCGTCAGTATCTCCGCCGCCTTCACTAACTAATTCGAGGTCAGGACTTCGACCGACCCAGTTGGCAGAACAGGCCTTCAACAGCAATGACGAGTAATAAAACTCATCAGAAGGGTACAGTTCCCTAGGCTGCTGCCGCCTCAAGTCGCTCATCACCTCGCCTACCGTCGCGCCTTCACCCGCGTGGTCATCACAACTACTGCCGGGACTTGCACATTCGCCAAGTAACGTTTTGCGCAGGGTCTCCAGAATCACGAAATTTTGTATCTTTTTAGTATACGAATTAGATGGATTAGTATCACAGTTTTCTTTGTACTCGTTGACATTAGGATCGATGGGGTGGTTGAGGTCGTTCATTATTTTGCTAAGGCTGCGGTCGGGTAACGTCCGGTGTTGCGGTTTGTCAGACTGGCGACGAGAAGCTGCCACCTTCTTATGAAGTTCAAGTAGCAGGTTGGCGTAGGGGTACAGCAAACCATCCCGAGTTAAGGGGCTGTAGAGGGGAACTCTTTTCTTATTCACGTTAACACTGACATAAGTTGCAGCCGTTCTGGTATGAGCCTCTTCCTGTGCAAGTTTACACAACTTAAGTAGGAGAGAAGAATACAAGAGCATGCCATCACCATTCTTCGTATGAAGGGACAGCTGGTCATCTAGAGGGGGAGTAGGAGGCTCTGTTCTTAACCCAACGGCAGCATCAACAGCGTCACGGGTTGCAAACAGAAGGTCACTACTCAATAAACTTTCGTCCTTTTGGAATTTAGTACGGAAACGTTTTTTTCTCAATCTAAGGGATTTTCTAGGTTTCGGTTTTGAAACAGAATAAATTGAAGAAGAATCTTGCATGGTGCTTCAAAGCCTACGACTAAAACGATGTCGCAGTTAACACATTTATACAAAAATACCTAAGAGAATATTTCATCGATAATCTGAAAAAAATAACAATAAATTTAGCATATTTGAACCAGTAACTAACTACAATGTTCATTTAAACTATTAAATATGCTCTTGGCGTTGAACAATACTTCATCTAGTCAATGCGTCAAGAGCAGAGGTCTGGTGTGTCTGGCGTCAGGTCTGTATCGCAGTAGCTCATTGCACTTCCAAGTCAAATCCCTGATTCTTCGAGCCTACCAAGGCCGCTTGTGTCTCGTTCCTTTCCATGCGTTTTTGATTGGATTCAAGCCTCATTTCCACCACGCCCCAACGCGAGTCATCATAGGCTCTTCCGTAGGGCACGAACATCATCGATTCAGGTAGGTTCGCACACCTTCGTGTGCGGAAAGATAGATCTTGTCAGATGTAAATAAACACATGTTTTGACTGAGGCATTTACGCAAATTGATGCGTGCGGGAACGGAAAGAATAAACCCATATCTACATATAGACGTATTGTTACCGCTGTTTGTGGGGTGGAGAAACCGCCTCACTTGCTCAGATGTTGAGTGTTTAGACCATTTAGTGCGTAAGTCCGGTATGTTTTCCAAAAAACGATCAGCTTATTCTGGTAAGTAAGGTCAGTGAGTAGGCTTTGTAGGTTGCATGGGGGGTTCAGAAAGGCTCTTTGGGCCCAGCAATTTTGATCGAGGCGTAAAGGTAAACCTCCACAAAAAGGCGTAGTCCCGACCACAGAAGTTGTTTTGAACTGTTTTAATTGACGTTTTGGGAGAATTTGTAATTGATGAAAGACAGCCAGGAAAATTTACATGGGGGAATTCACAGTTTATCCAAAAATGTTAAGGACTAAAATGTCAGCTGGGATAAAAATGACCCAAGAGGTAGGGAAATGAAAAATGTTTAGAATAAATTAGTAGTTAATGCAAAAAGTAGAATATTAAATTAGTAATGCATAAAATAAAGGAACAAAGTAATAATGCAGGAAGTAGAGA
>SDVV010035277.1:0-11081 GCA_016164225.1 Gammarus roeselii
GATTCACCTACAATGGTGCTCCACACGACAGTACTATTTGAGACCGATCTTCTGCTAATGGTGCTCCTCACGACAGTACCATTGAGACTGATAGTTTGTCAATGGTGCTCCACACGACAGTACTATTGGGACTTAATTATTGTCAATGGTGCTCCACACGACAACATTATTGTGACCGATATGCTGACAATGGTGCTCCACACGACAGTACCATTGAGACCGATATACTGTCACAAGTGCTCCACACAACAGTACCATTGATACCGATATATTGTCAATGTTGCTCAATACGATAGTGCCATTGAGACCGATGTTCTGTCAATGGTGCTTCACACGACAGGCCCATTGAGACCGATATACTGTCAATGGTGCTCTACACACATTAGCTCAGGAAGCAATATACTGTCAATGGTGATCCACAGGACAGTACCATAGAGACCGATATGCTGTCATTAGTGCTCCTTATGGCAGTACCATTGAGACCAAGATACTGTCAATGGTGCTCCACACGACAATACCATTGAGACCGATATACTTACAATGGTGCTCCACATGACAGTACCATTGAGACCGATCTACTGTCAATTGTGCTCCACACGGCAGTACTATTGAGACCGATATATTGTCAATGGTGCTCCACACGACAGTACCATTGAAACCGAGTTACTGTCAATTGTGCTCCACACGACTGTGCCATTGCGATCGATATACTGTCAATGGTGCTTCACACGACAGCACAATTGATACCAACATAGTGTCGATATTTCTCTTCACGACAGTACCATAAGGACCAATTTACTGTAAATGGTGCTTCAAACGATAGTACCATTGAGACCGATATACTGTCAATGCTGCTTCACATGACAGTACCATTGAGACCAATATACTAGCAATGGTGTTCCACACGACAGTATTATTTAGACCGATATACTGTCAATGTTGTTCCGCACGACAATACCAGTGGGACCGATATTCTGTCTATGGTGCTCCACACGACAGTACTATCGAGACAGATAAACTGTCAAAAGTGCTCCACACGACAGTAAACTAGAGACCGATATTCTGTCAATGGTGCATCGAACAACAGTACCATTAAGATCGATTTAATGTCAATGGAGCTCCCCACGACACTACCATTGTGACCGATATACTGTCAATGGTGCTCGACACAAAACTACCATTGAGACCGATATACTGTCAATGGTGCTCCACACGACAGTACCGTTAGGATTTTTTTACTGTCAATGGTGCTCCACACGACAGTTTAATTGGGACCGATATGCTGACAATGGTGCTCCACACGACAGTACCATTGACACCGATATACTGTCAATAGTGCTCCACACGACAGTACTATTGAAACCGATATACTGGTAATGGTGCTCCACATGATAGTATCATTGAGACCGATATACTGTCTATGATGCTCCACACGACAGTGCTATCGAGACCGATATAATGTCAATGCTGCTTCACACGATTGTGCAATTGAGACCGATATACTGTCAATGTTGCTCCAAACGACAGTACCATTGAGAACCGATATTCTGTCTATGGTGCTAAACACGACAGTACCATTGAGACCGATATACTGTCAAAAGTGCTCCACACGACAGTAACATTGAGACCGATTTATATTGTCAATGTTGCTCCACACGACAGCATTATTGAGACCGATATACTGTCAAAGGTTCTCCACACGACAGTACCATTTAGATCGATATACTGTCAATGGTGCTCAACACGACAGTTCTATTGTGACCGATACACTGACAATGGTGCTCTACACGACTGTACCATTGAGACCGATATATTGTCAATAGTGCTCCACACGACAGTACAATTGAGACCGATATACTGTCAATGGTGCTCCACACGACAGTACCATTTAGATCGATATTATGTCAATGGTGCTTCACACGACAGTACCATTGAGGCCGATATACTGTCAATGGTGCTCCACATGACTGTACCATTGCGACCGATATACTGTCAATGGTGCTCCACACGACAGCACAATTGATACCGACATAGTGGCAATGGTTCTCTACACGACAGTACCATTAGGACCAATTTACTGTCGATGGTGCTTCACACGGTAATGGTGCTCCACACGATTGCACCACACCACGCCATTGGGACCGATATACTGGCAATGCTGCTTCACACGACAGTACCATTGAGACCGATATACTGGCAATAGTGCACCACAAGACAGTATTATTGAGACCGATATTCTGCCAATGGAGCTCTACACGACAGTACCATCGAGACCGATATATTGTCAATAGTGCTCCACACGACAGTACCATTGAGACCGATATATTGTCAATGGTGCTCTACACGACAGTATTATTGAGACCGATAAACTCTCAATGGTGCTCTACACGACATTAGCCCTGGAACCGATAAACTGTAAATAGTTCTCTAGAGGACAGTACCCTAGAGACCGATATACTGTCAATAGTGCTCCACACGGCAGTACCATTTAGACCGATATACTAGCAATGGTGCTCCACACGACAGTACTATTGAGACCGATATACCTACAATGGTGCTCCACATGACAGTACCATTAAGCCCGATCTACTGCCAATGGTGCTCCACACGGCAGTACTATTGAGACCGATATATTGGCAATCGTGCTCCACACGACAATACCATTGTGACCTATATACTGCCAATGGCGCTTCACATGACAGTACCATTGAGATCGATAACTGTCAATGGTGCTCCACACGACAGTTCCATTGAGACCGATATACTGGCAATGTTGCTCCACACGGCAGTACCATTAGGACTTATTTACTGCCAATGGTGCAACACACGACAGTACCATTGAGACCGATATACTGTCAATAGTGCTCCACACGTCAATAAAATTGAGACCGAAATACTGTCAATGATGCTCCACACGACAGTACCAATGAGACCGATATACTGTCAATGGTGCTCTATACGACAGTGCCATTGGGACCAATTTACTGTCAATGGTGCTCCACAAGACAGTACCATTGAGACCGATATACTGTCAATGGTGCTCCACACGATATTACCATTGAGATCGATATGCTGTCAATGGTGCTACACACGTAAGTACTATTGAGACCGATATACTGTCAATGGTGCTCAACACGACAGTAATTGAGACCGATACTCTGACAATGGTGCTCCACACGAGAGTATCATTAGGACCGATATTGTGTCAATGGTGCTCCATACGACTGTACCATCGAGACCGATATCCTGTCAATGGTGCTCCACACGACACTACCATTGAGACCGATATACTGACAATGGTGCTCCATACGACAGTACCATCGGGACCTATATACTGTCAATGGTGCTGCACATGACAGTACCATTGAGACCGATATACTGTCAATGCCGCTCCAAACGACAGTACCATTGAGATCGATATACTGTCGATGGGGCTCTAAACGACAGTACCATTGGGACAGATATACTGCCAATGGTACTTCACCCAACAGTACTATTTAGACCAATATACTGGCAATGGGGCTCCAAACGACAGTACCATTGAGACCGAAATACTGTCAATGGTCTCCACACAACAGTGCTATTGAGACCGATATACTGTCCATGGTGCTCCACACGATAGTATCATTGAGACCGATCTACTGTCAATGTTGCTCTACACGACAGTACTATTGAGACCGATATACTTTCAATGGTGTTCCACACGACAGTACCATTGAGACCGATGTAATGTCAATGATGCTTCACACGACAGTGCAATTAAGACCGATATACTGTAAATGTTGCTCCACACGACAGTACCAATGAGACCGATATTCTGCCAATGGTGCTCTACACGACAGTACCATCGAGACCGATATACTGGCAATAGTGCTCCACACGACAGTACCATTGAGACTGATATATTGTCAATGTTGCTCCACACGACAGTATTATTGAGACCGACATTATGTCAATGGTGCTCTACACGACAGTACCATTGAGACCGATATACTGTCAATAGTGCTCCACACGACATTAGCCCTGGAACCGATATACTGTCAATAGTGTTCTAAAGGACAGTACCCTAGAAACCGATATACTGTCAATAGTGCTCCACACGGCAGTACCATTTAGACCGATATACTGTCAATGGTGCTCCGCACGACACGACCATCGAGACCGATAGACCTACAATGGTGCTCCACATGACAGTACCATTAAGCCCGATCTACTGCCAATGGTGTTCCACACGGCAGTACTATTGAGACCGATATACTGTCAATGGTGCTCTACACGATGGTACCATCGAGACCGATATACTAGCGATAGTGCTCCACACGACAGTAAACTTGAGACCGATATACTGTCAACGGTGCATAACACGACAGTACCATTAAGACTGATATAATGTCAATGGTGCTCCATACGACTGTACCATTGCGACCGATATACTGTCAATGGTGCTCCACACGACAGCACAATTGATACCGATATATTGTCAATGGTTCTCTACACGACAGTACCATTAGGACCAATTACTGCCGATGGTGCTTCACACGGTAATGGTGCTCCACACGATAGTACCACACCACACCATTGAGATCGATATACTGTCAATGGTGCTCCGCACGACAGGACCATTGAGAACGATAGACCTACAATGGTGCTCCACATGACAGTACCATTAAGCCCGATCTACAGCCAATGGTGCTCCACACGGCAGTACTGATGAGACCGATATATTGGCAATGGTGCTCTACACGACAGTACCATTGAAACCGATATACTGTCAATGGTGCTCCACACGACATTACAATTGAGACCGGTATACCATCAATGGTGCTTCACACGACATTTTCATTGAAACCGATATACTGTCAATGATGCTTCACACGGCTGAACCATTTAGATCGATATACTGTCAATGGTGCTCCCCACGTAAGTACCATTGAGACCGATATACTGTCAATGGTGCTCAACACGACCGTACTATTGAGACCGATACACTGACGATGGTGCTCCACACGATAGTACCATTGAGACCGATACACTGTCAATAGTGCTCCACACGACACTATAATTGAGACCGATATACTGTCGATGGTGCTTCACACGACAGTACCATTATGATCGATGTTATGTCAATGGTGCTTCAAACGACAGTACCATTGAGACCGATATACTGTCAATGGTGCTCCACACGACAGTTATATTGAGACCGATATACTGTCAATAGTGCTCCACACGACAGTACCATTGAGACCGATATACTGTCAATAGTGCTCCACACGTCAATAAAATTGAGACCGATATACTGTCAATGATGCTCCACACGACAGTACCAGTGAGACCGATATACTGTCAATGGTGCTCTATACGACAGTGCCATTGGGACCAATTTACTGACAGTACTATTGTGACCGATATTCTGTCAATGGTGCTCCACATGACAGTACTATTGAGACCGATATACTGTCAATGGTGCTCCACACGATAGTACCATTGAGACCGATATGCTGTCGAGGGTGCTCCACACGACAGTGCCATTGGGCCCGAAATACTGTCAATGGTGCTACACACGTAAGTACTATTGAGACCGATATACTGTCAATGGTGCTCAACACGACAGTAATTGAGACCGAAAGACTGACAATGGTGCTCCACACGAGAGTAACATTAGGACCGATATTGTGTCAATGGTGCTCCATACGACTGTACCATCGAGACCGATATCCTGTCAATGGTGCTCCACACGACACTACCATTGAGACCGATATACTGACAATGGTGCTCCATACGACAGTGCCATCGGGACCTATATACTGTCAATGGTGCTGCACATGACAGTACCATTGAAACCGATATACTGGCAATGGTGATCCACACGACAGTATTATTGAGACCGATATACTGGTACTGGTGCCCTACACGATAGTACCATTGAGACCGATATACTTTCAATGATGCTCCACACGACAGTGCCATCGAGACCGATATAATGTCAATGCTGCTTCACACGACAGTGCAATT
Organism: Gammarus roeselii; assembly: GCA_016164225.1. Lineage (NCBI taxonomy): Eukaryota > Metazoa > Arthropoda > Malacostraca > Amphipoda > Gammaridae > Gammarus > Gammarus roeselii. Next base: position 6,013 of record SDVV010035277.1, read on the forward strand.
GAGACCGATATACTGTCAATGCCGCTCCAAACGACAGTACCATAGAGACCGATATACTGTCGATTGGGCTCTAAACGACAGTACCATTGGGACCGATATACTGCCAATGGTATTTCACCCAACAGTACTATTGAGACCAATATACTGGCAATGGGGCTCCAAACGACAGTAACATTGAGACCGTAATACTGTCAATGGTCTCCACACAACAGGACCATTGAGAGCGATATAATGTCAAAGGTGCTCCACACGACAGTGCCATTGAAACCGATATACTGTCAATTATGCTCCACACGACAGTACCATTGGGACAGATATACTGTCAATGGTGCTCCACACGTTAGTACCAGTGAGATCGATATACTGTCAATGGTGCTCAGAATAACAGTACCATTGAGATCGATATACTGTCAATTGTGCTCCACACGACAGTACCATTGAGACCGATATACTGTCAATGGGGCTCCAAACGACAGTAACATTGAGACCGATATACTGTCAATGGTGCTCTACACGATGGTACCATCGAGGCCGATATACTAGCGATGGTGCTCCACACGACAGTATAATTGATTCACTCCACAATGGTGCTCCACACGACAGTGCCATTAGGACCGATATGTTTTCAATGGTGCTTCCCACGACAGTACCGTCGAGACCGATATCCTCTCAATGGTTTTCCACACGACAGTACCATTGACACATATATACTTTCAATTGTGCTCCACACAACTGTACCTTTGAGACCGATATTCTGTCAATGGTGCTCCACACGACAGTGCCATTTGGACCGATATACTTCCAATGGTGCTTCTTACGTAAGTACAATTGAGACCGATATAGTCAATGGTGCTCCACACGACAGTACCCTTGGGACCGATTTACTGTCAATGGTGCTCCACATGATAGTACCATTGAGACCGATATACTGTAAATGGTGCTCCACACGACAGTGCCATTTGGACCGATATACTTCCAATGGTGCTTCTTACGTAAGTACCATTGAGACCGATATAGTCAATGGTGCTCTACACGACTGAACTTTTGAGACCGATACACTGACAATGGTGCTCCACACGACAGTTCTATTGAGACCGATATACTGTCAATAGTGCTCAATCACGACAGTACAATTGAGACCGATATACTGCCAATGGTGCTCCACACGACAGTACCATTAAGATCGATATTTTGTCAATTGTGCTTCACACGACAGCACCATTGAGACCGATATACTGTCAATGGTGCTCTACACGACAGTGCCATTGGAACCGATATACTGTCAATGGTGCTTCACACAACAGTACCCTTGAGACCGATATACTGTCAATGGTGCTCCACACGACAGTACCATTGAGACCGATATGCTGTCAATGGTGCTCCACACGACAGTGACATTGGGACCGATATACTGTCATTGGTGCTACACACGTAAGTACTATTGGGACCGATATACTGTCAATGGTGCTCAATACCAGTGACAGTATATCGGTCCGAATGGTACTGTCGTGTGGAGCACCATTGCTAGTATATCGGGGTCAATGAAACTGTCGTGTGAAGCAGCATTGACCTAATAGCGGTCATAATGGTACTGTCGTGTGGAGCCATTGACAGTATATCGGTCTCAACGATACAGTCGTGTGGAGCACCATTGAGAGCATATCGGGCTCAATAGTACTGTCTTGTGGAGCACCATTGACAGTATATCGGTCTCAATGATACTGTCGTGTGGAGCACTATTGAAAGTATATCGGTCTCAATGGTACTGTCGTGTGGAGCACCATTGACAGAATATCGGTCTCAATGGTACTTTCGTGTGGAGAAACATTGACAGTATATCGGTCCCAAAGGCACTGACGTGTGAAGCACAATTGACATTATATCGGTCTCAATGGTACTGTCGTATGGAGCACCATTGACAGTATATCGGTCTCAATGATACTGTCGTGTGGAGCACCATTGACAGTATATCGGTTCCAAGGCTAACGTCGTGGGGAGCACCATTGACAGTATATCGGTCCTAATGGTACATTCGTGTATAGCACCATTGACGGTATATAGGTCACAGTGGTACTATTGTGTGGAGCACCATTGACAGTATATAGGTCCAAATGGTACTATCGAGTGGAGCACCATTGACAGTATATCGGTCTTCATGGTACTGTCGTGTAGAGCCCTCTTGACAGTATATTGATCTCAATGTTACTGTCGTGTGGAGAACCATTGACAGTATATCGGTCTGGATGGTATTGTCGTGTGGAACACCATTGACAGTATATAGGTCCCAATGGTACGGTCGTGTAGAGCACCACTGACGGAATATCGGTCTCAATGGTACTGTCCTGTGGAGCACAATTGACTGAATATCTGTCTCAATGGTACTGTCGTGTGAAGCACTACTCACAGTATAACGGTCCCAATGGTACTGTCGTGTGGAGCACTATTGACAGTATATTGGTTTCAATGGTATTGTCGTGTGGAGCATCATTGACAATATATTGGTCTCAATGGTACTGTCGTGTAGATCACCATTGGCAGTAGATCGGTCTCAATAGTATTGTCGCGTGGAGCACCATTGTAGGAATATCGGTCTCTATGGTACTGTCGTGTGGAGCATCATTGCCAGTGTATCGCTTCCAATGGTAATGTCGTGTGGTGCACCATTGACAGTATATCGGTCACAATTTTACTGCCGCGTGGAACACCATTGCCAGTATATCGGTTCCAAGTCTAATGTCGCTTGGAGCACCATTGACAGTATATCATCCCCAATGGTACTGTCGTGTGGAGCAACATTGACAGGATATCGGTCTCAATGGTACTGTCGTGTGGAGCTCCATTGACAGAATATCGGTCTCAATGGTACTGTCGTGTGAAGCACCATTGACAGTATATCGGTCTCAATGGTACTGTCGTGTGGCGCACTATTGACAATATATCAGTCTCAATGATACTGTCGTGTGGAGCACCATTGACCGAATATCGGTCTCAATGGTACTGTCGTTTGGAGAAACATTGTCAGTATATCGGTCTCAATGACACTGTCGTGTGAAGCACAATTGACATTATATCGGTCTCAATAGCACTGTCGTGTGGAGCACCAGTGACAGTATATCGGTCCCAATGGTACTGTCGTGTGGAGCACCATTGCCAGTATATCGGGGTCAATGGTACTGTCATGGGAAGCAGCATTGACACAATGTCGGTCTTAATGTTACTGTCGTGTGGAACACCATTGACAGTATATCGGCCATAATGGTACTGTCTTGTGGAGCACCATTGACAGAATATCGGTCTCAATGGTACTGTCGTGTGGAGCACCATTCACAGTATGTCGGTCCCAATAGTAATATCGTGTGCAGCACCATTGACAGAAAATCGGTCCCAATGGTACTGTCGTGTATAGCACCATTGACGGTATATAGGTCACAGTGGGACTATCGTGTGGAGCACCAGTGACAGTATATAGGTCCAAATGGTACTGTCGTGTGGAGCACCATTGTCAGTATATTGGTCTTGATGGTATTGTCGTGTAGAGCCCTCTTGACAGTATATCGGTCTCAAAGTTACTGTCGTGGGGAGAACCATTGACAGTATATCGGTCCGGATGGTAATGTCGTGTGGATTACCATTGACAGTATATAGGTCCCAATGGTACGGTCGTATAGAGCACCATTGGCAGTATATCAGTCCCAATGGCACTGTCATGTGAAGCACAATTGACATTATATCGGTCTCAATGGAACTGTCGTGTAGATCACCATTAGCAGTAGATCGGTCTCAATGGTATTGTCGTGTGGAGCATCATTGTAGGTATATCGGTCTCAATGGTACTGTCGAGTGGAGCATCATTGCCAGTATATCGGTCCTAATGGTACCGTCGTGTGGAGCACCATTGCCAGTATATCGGGGTCAATGGTACTGTCGTGTGAAGCAGCATTGACACAATATCGGTCTTAATGTTACTGTCGTGTGGAACACCATTGACAGTATATCGGCCATAATGGTACTGTCTTGTGGAGCACCATTGACAGAATATCGGTCTCAATGGTACTGTTGTGTGGAGCACCATTCACAGTATATCGGTCCCAATGGTAATATCGTGTGCAGCACCATTGACAGTAAATCGGTCCCAATGGTACTGTCGTGTGAATCACCATTGACTGTATATCTGTCTCAATGGTACTGTCGTGTGAAGCACTGCTCACAGTATATCGATCCCAAAGGTACTGTCGTATGGAGCACTATTGACAGTATATCTGTTTCAATGGTACTGTCGTGTGGAGCATAATTGACAATATATCGGTCTCAATGGAACTGTCGTGTGGAGCACCATTGCTAGTATATTGGTCTCAATGGTAAAGTCTTGTGGAGAAACATCGACAGTATATCTGTCTCAATGGCACTGTCGTGTGGAGCACAATTGACATTATATCGTTATCAATAGCACTGTTGTGTGGAGCACCAGTGACAGTATATCGGTCCGAATGGTACTGTCGTGTGGAGCACCATTGCTAGTATATCGGGGTCAATGGAACTGTCGTGTGAAGCAGCATTGACCTAATAGCGGTCATAATGGTACTGTCATGTGGAGCAACATTGACAGTATATCGGTCTCAATGGCACTGTCGTGTGGAGCACCATTGGCAGCAAATCGGTCCCAATAATACTGTCGTGTGGAGCACCATTACCAGTAAATAAGTCCTAATGGTACTGTCGTGTGGAGCCATTGACAGTATATCGGTCTCAACGATACAGTCGTGTGGAGCACCATTGAGAGTATATCGGGCTCAATAGTACTGTCTTGTGGAGCACCATTGACAGTATATCGGTCTCAATGATACTGTCGTGTGGAGCACTATTGAAAGTATATCGGTCTCAATGGTACTGTCGTGTGGAGCACCGTTGACAGAATATCGATTTCAATGGTACTGACGTGTGGAGAAACATTGACAGTATATCGGTCCCAATGGCACTGACGTGTGAAGCACAATTGACATTATATCGGTCTCAATGGTACTGTCGTATGGAGCACCATTGACAGTATATCGGTCTCAATGATACTGTCG
>SDVV010035278.1:674-11081 GCA_016164225.1 Gammarus roeselii
GGGGGGGGGGGGTAGGGAGTAAAGAAGACGAGATTAGATTAGAGTGTCAAGGCTTTCTAGTGCACTGCAGTCAAAGTCCTCCTGGCACCGAACTTCAAACCAGTAGCCAGCGTTGCATCAAGTCATCGACAAATCATCCTCAGTCTCCGGAATTGTTTCGACTCACGGCATGCTCGGGTCACTACTGTTTATAGAGATATATAGAGAGGTCACAAATGTGTCCTACTCTAAGTGAGCAAAGAAAACGGTGGTCCTCCGGGATGGAGGAATTCATTGGTAAGTAAGATTTAGTATGATCAATTCACAACAGATCAGATTTCAGTAAGGAGGCTGGGTTCTTTAAGGTAGCTGAGAAGTGGTTCCGCACTGATTTGTCTCTGAGGGAAGTCAGTAAGCATTAGGCGGAGTATATTAGTAGAGAAGACGAGAGAACCGCGAAAGCACGGCAAAGCAATGCTGCTGTAAGATCAGGAAATTTGTGCATCAAACAACTTATTACACAGCTTTTTTGTTAGTCACAACATGCAGAAAAAAATATACATATATACATAGCTACACACGCACACACATATATATGGCCCTTATTTGGCATATTTTTTCTTACTTTCTCATGGTCTTAAAAGAGTCCAATTGGGCTAGAATATTTTCTTCAATATTTAGGGGTAGTCCAGGCTCATCGAATTTTGAACTTTTACGAACTGTTTTGGTGTCGCGCCAACTTTAAATTTTTCAGGTTTCCACATCCTAAAACAAGTTCATTTGTACTAAAACAAGTTCATTAGTCCTTAGAACGTCTTTAGTGAAGTATTAAGCTATTTGAAAAATATTTAAGGGTTTGTTGACTTTTCTACATTAAGGTACCCCGTAAGAATTGCGGGATGTTATGTATGAGACCATATTGTGTTCTTTTTGTCACTAATTTGTTTTTCTTTTCTTCTATGTGCTAAATAAAGAACAAAAAGATGTTCTAGAAAGAGGTGAAGAGGGTGAGAAAGAGAGAGACCGGAAAGGAGGAAATGGTGAAAAATTAAAACGGCCAGTTGTTGTTGGAAAGTGGTGATGTACGGGAAAGGTGGGCCGAGTATTTTGACGAGTTGATGAATGTCGAGGAAGACAGAGAGGCTGACATTGTTGCAGTGGGTGGTGGTGTTCGGATGACTGTTTTGGGAGAAAGATTTGTGGCGGCTTTAACTAGGGAAGAGGTGCAGGTGATGAAAGCAAGGAAAGCCTCTGGTTTGGATAGCGTTGCGACCGAGTGCCTGAAAAAAGGTGGAGTAACGATTGTCGAATGGTTGGTGAGGTAACTGAAGTTGTGTTTTGTGGCAAACGTGGTACCAATTGAGTGGCGCAGTGCCTGGATTGTTCCGCTGTATAAGGGCAAAGGCGATGAAAATGAATGTTGCAACTCGAGAGGTATCAGTCTGTTAAGTGTGGTTGGTAAGTTGTACGGGAGAGTGCTGATCAAAAGGATTAGAGACTGTACGGACTGCGCAATTGGAGAGGAACAGTGTGGTTTTAGGAGTGGTAGAGGGTGCGCCGATCAGATTTTTGCAGTGAGACAGGTATGTGAGAAGTACCTTGCAAAGGGAAAGGACGTATTCTAGGCTTCCATGGATCTGGAGAAGGCATACGACAGGATTGACAGGGAAGCGCTGTGGAGGGTGTTGCGTTTGTATGGAGTGGGCGGACATCTTTTGAAAGCGGCGCAGAGTTTCTATGCTGGTAGCCGAGCATGTGTCAGAGTGGGAAGCAAGGTGAGTGATTGGTTCACAGTGAAAGTGGGACTGAGACAAGTCTGGGTAATGTCTACCTGGCTGTTCAATATCTATATGGATGGAGTGGTCACGGAGGTGAACGCGAGTGTGCTGGGTCGTGAATTGGAGCTGTTGGAAACGAATGGGCAGAGTTGGCAACTGAGCCAGTTACTATTTGCTGATGATACGGCCCTAGTTGCGGATTCAGAGGAGAAGCTATGTAGACTAGTGTCTGAGTTTAGTAGAGTGTGTGAGAGGAGGAAGCTTCGAGTGAACGTGGGTAAAAGTAAAGTAATGAGATGCTCAAGGACTGTCTATGTGAGCAGAATTGGTGTCCTCCTAAATGGAGAGTTGTTGGAAGAAGTTCATTGTTTCAAGTATCTGGGCTCCCATGTGGAGAAGACTGAATTAGTGGCGAGTGAAGGAGGGGTGTAAAGTGTTGGGTGCACTGAAGAGCGTAATGAGCTGCAGGACGTTGGGGATGGAAGCAGAGAGGGGGCTGTATGAGGGTGTTGTTGTGCGAACTGTGCTGTACGGAGCTGAGACTTGGGGGGGGTGAGAGCAGAGGCGAGATGTTTGAATGTTTTCGAGATGAAATGTTTGAGGAGCAAGGCTGGAGTCTCGCTGAGAGACAGGTTCACTAACGACGTGGTTCGCATCAGAACGGGGATGGGAAAGAAGTTGGAGGACAGAGTGGATTCGCGTGTTCTGAGATGGTTCGGGCACATGGTGAGGATGGACGAAGTTTGGGTGGATGGATGGTGTGAAACAGGCGTTAGGAAGGAGAGCCGTGAGTGTGGAGGTAGCAAGCAAGCGAGCGAGCGTGCACTGGTTAGGCGTGAGTGTAGAGTGATAGAGAACGGATGAGCTTTGACGCTGCCCTGATGCGCTTTAACGCCCTAGGCATATCGTAGAGATATGCCTAGGGCGTGGGCGGGGGGGGCCCGGTCATGATGACACGGCAGGGGTAAACCAGTCACGCTGTCGGGCCCTGCTGCCGACACTGACCTCGAACCGCACTCATGACCCGGGGGGTGTGTTGCGGGGTTCCCGCCCGAACCCATTTGCGCAAAAGAGCTAAGGTGGGCGAGTGTGAGTGTATGAGAGTGTGAGGTGCGCCTTGCCGTCGGCCACCCCTCTACTGGGGGGTTCGGCCTAGTGTCTGTTTTCATGTGTTACACAAAAATTAGAATAGTTATCAATGAAACTTTCTTAAAATAGGTTTTAGAGTAAATTCATCTACCTCAAGACACCCATGGGCAGTACACGTTCTAGCACTGAGATTTTCCTTATTTGGCATCTCAGTGAGCAGTTTGGAGGCGGAAGAAAGCTTCCGTCCAATCGTGAGATGTTGTGCGCTTTCTTACGGCGCCACCACCAAGAGAAGGAGACGGTCCGTGAGGTGGCCACCGAGTCTGTTCGCCAAACCCAAGCCATCTGGATGGGGAAAGGCCGAATCCCAGTGAAATCAGAGCATCACTCTGTCAAAAAGTTGGAGGCCCTGTTCCAGACATGGAAAAACCTAATGCGTCTCCGAAATAGAAAGACACCAGCTCAAGTCTGCAAGCAGGAGACATTTGCAGGGACATTACATAAACGGAAATTGAGGTCAATGGTGGAGACTGTGGCCTCCACTTCAAATGCTATACTTTTTTCGAGCGTCAGTGGGTCAGATAAAATGAATGATGACGCTGACGAAGAATTTAAAGTATCCGTCGGTTACTCAACGCCAGAACGGGCTCAGTGCATCCGGAACGTGATTACTCCTCCAACTGCTTGAAAGAGTGATGCTCTGGTTTTACTGGGATTCGGTCTTTCCCCATCCAGATAGCTTGGCTTTGGCGAACAGAGTATTTTTTGGTGGTGGCGCCGTAAGAAAGAGCACCTCTCACGATTGGACGCAAGCCGGCTTCCCCCTCTAAACTGCTCACTGAGATGCCCAATGAGGAAAACCTCAGTGCTCAAACGTGTACTGGCCATGGGTGTCTTGAAGTAGCTAGGTGAATTTACTCTGAAACCTATTTCAAGAAACTTTCATCAATAACTATTCTCATTTTTGTATAAAACATGGAAGAAAAGAAAAACAAATTAGTGACAAAAAGAATACAACATGGTTGCATACATAACATCCGGCAATTCTTACATGCTACTGTACTTAATGCCTAAAAGGTACGTAAATGTAAAAAAATCAACAACCCCTAACCATTATTGAAATAGCTTGAAACTTGAGCAAAGATGTTTTAAGGTCTAATGGACTTTTATGGGACTGGTGAACTTGTTTTAGGGTTTGAGAACATGAAAAAGTTGAAGTTGACGCGATCCTAAAAAAGTACGTGAAAGTCCAGAATTCGATGAGCCTGGACTTGTAAGAGACCGTGAGAAAGTAGGAGAAGAAATGTCAAATAAGAACCACTCTGATATACATACATTAAAAATACATATACACACATAACAATGAGCGTACATGCATGACTGCATATAAATTAGACTTCATCAGGCTAGTCAAAATCTAAGAATTCATCATACAACAGATAAGCAAGGGCTTGCTTCTGGCGAGTGATGTCAGTAAACAAAGCAAAAGAATAGCCAGGAACGGGTAGAGAAGACGAGAGAGTGATGAGTGAAGAAGAGAGGGGGATGGCGAGGACGTTGAGGACAGGATGTTCACGTGTGCTGAGGTGGTTTGGACTGGTGGTGAAGATGTATAGTGGGAGATAGGTGAAAACGGTGATGAAAGCAAAAGCGAGTGGGTGTAGGCTAAGGAGATTAACGAAGTTTGGATTGATGAACGGCATGAATCAGGCTTTAGGGGGGAGAGACATCGGAGTACAAGTAACGAGAGTGTAAAATGGATAGGCGTGAGCGGAGAACGATTGTGGAAGGATGTCTTGACGCGGGTTCATGTGCTTTCCCGCCCTTGGCGTCTTGTTAAGATAAGGGACGGACGTTGATGGAGGAGGGCCCAACAATTATGACGCAGCAGGATTAAACCCGCAAAAGCTGTCGAGCCCAGCTACTAACACGGATCGGACCTGGCTCCTGACCCGAAGTGTTCGGGTCGTTTAGTGTTAAAGGGCTGAGGTTTACTACGTGTACGAGTGCGTGAGAGGTGCGTCATGCCGTCGGCTACCGTCCTTTTGAGGGATTTGGCCTCGTGTCTGTATCTATATAATAGACCGATTTCATATTTAGATGTCACCAAAGTTTTAAAACTGAAAAATTATTCGTCAATACTTCACACTAGCAATATTCAGTTATGGCAGACTTTAGCTAGCACAAGCCAAGTATTAGATTGTTGCTTCTATGGGAACAATTGATTACATTGATTGGTTTAGATGTCAGGGAAAAGAAATCTCAAGCGTTGTTGTTACATTTAACACGTAACTAATGCACAGCCTCATCACGACAGAATAAGCACAACAATGCTGCAGTGGAACTTGTATCTATGACCGTCAATAAACGGTGATAGTGGGGCAACAAACACTGCTGATGTTGTAGAATGAGCTCTCTTAGAGACAGCAGCTGGGCATTTGCTGACGTAGCTAATACAGTAGCTAACCACATTTTATACAGCAGCAACTGCAGAGACAGTGGCAGTATGATAAATAAAATAACACAAGACCTCTTCAGCAATGATGAGTAAATGCTTCAAATGGCAAATATATATATTTTTTCACAATTTCTGGCGGCAAGTTATAATTGATACATCAGTCTGAGATGACCTAGCTGCTCCTAGCAACTTATAAGAATGTCATAGGAAGATAAGTTGTTGGTAGCTTAACACTGCACTGGCTGATCACACACCACACTTCTTGAGTTTATTTTGTACATGTGCAATGATGTGCCCAAAGATCTTGTTCAATCATCCACATCGATATCTTCAGTGTATGCAAGATCAAAAGATTTTATATACTTCCTTCTCATAACCTTGGGCAGCTCAACCACAAACCCACATGGCACCTGACCGAACTCCTCGCACATGCAGTATCTCTTACATCCACTGCCAAAGTGGGCAGGATTGAGCTCCTGGGTGGCGGCCTCTTGGTCAGCCTTACTCTTGCAGATGACCTTCTTGATGTGCTCATAGATGGAGGCTCGATTTTTGCCATCTATGTCGATCAGAATATCTTCACCGTCATCACAGAAGATGCGGATGAAAGGAGTCGGGGTTCGGTTGAGATTCCACGTGATCTAAAAATAAGTTCCAGCTGAGTTTGAAACACTTTAGACAGACTACTCATTATAAAAGGACACAGCAAGGAGAGATTGAGAGCACTGATTCCCCCTTTTGAAGAGTTGAGTTAACTTGCATGATTGAATTTAAAGATTGGTATAGAGAGCAATAGAGTGAGTTTTCAGCTCTAAAAAACGAGATAAGAAAGGAGGATCTAATGCATGGTGATGCATAAAGGCAAGGAACTCTTAGACATGAAAACAGTATGAAATGGAAAGTAGCTATTAAAAAAAATTTGTACAAGAGGTTGCATGAAAGTGCAGCAACCAAATTTGACTTATCTACAATACAAAAGGGTTCATGTGAGATTGAACGAATTGCTACTACAAGGAAATTCAACGAACACAAACTCACCTGAACATTGGGGTTATTATACTGGAGTTGAGCAACGTTCCAAAAAGCAAAATCTCTTGCTCCCTGGTGATGGTCCCCAGAATAGTTATAGTGGAGTGCAAACACCTGAAAAATACCAAGGAGGAGCAATAGAATGCACGGTAGCTAATACAGTTTACAAGTGTTTACACAAGTAAGAAGGCAACAACAGGCCTTTAGGAGCAAATTGGATTTTCTTTTGATAGTGAGAAGATTAGTGCTGAAGTAGATCAAAGATATAAACAGTTGTTTCTGCAATCTATGCAATTTAAGATCAAGAAAGGGAAAGGTTGTAGTAGGGAATAGCACTTAACAATGATACTCAAAACCACAAAAATTGGCACCTGAAGAGGAAGACGTTAACTCACAACCCACAATGTTGCTTGAGGGATATCAAATCAATGTCGAGTTCTCGTAGTCTGTCGTTGTTTGATTGATGTAGTGGGCAGTGCAGGGATAGGCTTGGTAGCTCTACATTGAACCTTCTCTAATTTAATAATCTTTTCTAGGACATGGAATTGGAAGGTATACTCAAGGTGCTGTCTAACAAATGCATTGTACAACTTGAGAATATTTTGGCTCATGTACAAAATAACGCAGGATATCATACCTAACATTTTACTACCTTTTTGGGAGGGTGGGCTGTAGAGCATTGAATATTAGCTACTTGATATAGCCATTAAGGTACAGAAGAAAGATAATCAAAGCAGAGTTTATCAATAATTATCAAGAAGATCACAATTATTTATTGCATAATTAACATCATAATATAGAAGTAATAAATATAACAATAACATTAAAAACAGAATATAAAGATCATTCTTTCTGCTGTTAACTTTATCAGCATCCTATTTCCTGTGCTTTGCTTCCTAGGTTTATCAACATCTATAAGAGCATAATTTACCAGCATAATATTTGTTTGTGCATAATGTAGAGATCCCTAACTCTTAACAACTCTGATGATTATAATTTAAATTCATTATCCTTTATTTTCATGATCATATTCTCATATCTATCTGTCCTGTTTTTATTTCAGCTTCACCATCAAAGATTAAGACTGATAGTTTACCCCACAGTAATTTACCCTACAAAACACAATGCAGTGGACTAGTTAAACAACCACTATTGGTTCGTGCCATCTGTTGCAGGTAGTTCTAGGGTGAACACAATATATATAGTTGAACACTAATTATATTTTTCATAAAGGGCTGGTTCTACCACAATGATTCCCACAACAACACCACCATTTAATGTTGCTGAAACAGCTCGCAGAATGCACTTCAGGTTTACACTTGAATAAAAGTTTGCCGTGCTACTGATGCACACAATGCCCAAACATTGGCGGCACAAAAAACATAATTACACAGAGTGCTATAGTAAGCAAGGAGAGATATCTGGGAGCAATAAGAAGTAAAGAGCAACCAAATGAGCTTACACAGAGGCATTGGCTAACCTCTCACAGTGATGACTGAAGTTCAACAGCCAGTTTGCACACTAACAATCCCTGCGTACTCCACATACCATGCCACTTACATCATGAAAGTTTGATAAATAATTAATTAAATTAAAAATACCAACAAATATGTAACCACTTGCCGTGACCGAGTGGTTAGCATATCCGACTGAGTGTCAGCCTCTGGTGCTGCATGTCGCAAGTTCGAGCCTCGGCAGGGACACGGCGGTCTTGTGGCAGGGAGATTGGGCTCCTCCCCCCTCTGTGTCTGCCTAACCTAGCCACCCCCCTAACTAGGGGGAAACGGCTGTATGTCTATACATGTGACCTGAACAAATATAATCAAGAAAACTTCAAATGTAATATTAATAATGAAGAATCATAATGAATGGGGCTCTAATAAATCAATTACCTGGAGGTTACACTCAGGTTTTCTAGGCCAAACACCACAAAGGGAGGGCTGGTAAGTTAGTGGCGCTGGCAATCCGTAATAGAGTAATAAACTTAAATACAGTGTTTCAGCACCCAAAATTTGAAAGAGGTGACATTGTAATCAAAATTGTTATCACCAATCACAATAATTTCCTTGTACTCCAAGACTCCATTTTGTTGGACAATGCATAAAAACAGTAACACCTGTTGGTTGTGTTGTGGTGTTGATACCAGCAGCTTGCTGTTGTTCCTCCAAGCTATCTGTTTGCCTGTTAGCATGGTGCCTTATGGATGCATTGTGTTCTTTGCATTCAACTGGTGAAATTTGTATACATACATACATAAAAAAATGATTCATTATATCAATAACTTTTTATTCTTTGCAGAAAACAACCTTAAATTTCCTATTTTAGTGCACTTCCTGCATACTTGCCTGTTCCTGCCATGTTTGCTTGATTATTTGCACTTTAACTTACCTTTGTATCTCATCTTTGCAGCCCCCCACAGCCCCAACAGTCCTGCCAACAGGGCACACAGGTATGGGAGGCAGTACACCCCAGCACGCCAGCAATTAAAAAAACAGCACGGCACAGGTACTGCAGCAGGACACTAGTCCGATTGAGCTTAATAGGTCAAAATAAAATGAACCAATGATGACAGTCAACAACTGTCAGTAACACAAACAAAGCCACAAGATCACATCAAATTGGGTCAAGCAAAACTCATACAACACTGCCCTCAATTCCTATGCCAGGGCCCTCTTGAAGCCGCGAATTGAATCACACTGCACCACATCAGCGGGCAGCCGGTTCCAAATCTGCACACAGCAAGCATGAAAGCATCTGCTTTTATAGTCCAACTGACAGCAAGGAACCACCAGCTTGAAAGAATGCCCATGTGTGATAACATCTGGAGCTCTCAAACAGAAAAGACAAACCTGAATCAACAGAACAATGAAAAATCTTCCAATACTTCACAAGATCACAATGCAACAACCACCCCTTCACAGAAAACAACTGCATTGCTTTGAGCCGCTCACCAGGGTCCACTCCACCCAGCCCATCAATCTCCCTGGTCCACCTCCTCTGCACAGACTCCAACAGTCTCAGATCCCCCAAATATCCCACATTCCACACACATGGGCAGTAGTCCAAGATGGGTCTTATATGAGTAATAAACAAAGAGACCATGAAAACAGAACTCCTATTGACAGTAGAGCGGAGAAGGCTGGTCGCCCAAGTGGAAGCTTTTCTTACAATACTCCTCATGTGGAGATGAAACCGCAGCCTTGAGTCAACAAGCACTCCCAAATCCCTGAAGGAATCAACAAGCTCATGTACCACATCATTCAAATAATAAGCAGTTCTATCATCAATCTGCTCCATTTCATGATGGCATCTGTAAAAACTTGCAGACACACTCGTCAATGTTCAACAAGAGATTCCATGACAACGATACAGACTGCACCAAATTCAGATCCCTCTGTGTCTTAACGCTCCCGTGCCACATAATGACAGATTGCTTGTTCATCATGTTAAGTTATGTGCATTTGTGGAAATATATGTTGTATGTTAGTCACTTTGATGATTGAGGATTAGCTAGTCACTTTGATGATTGAGGATTAGCTACCACCAAGCAGTCTGCATTTTCAAAGAGTTTGGGGGTGATATTGTTTATTGCCACATAATAACTGGATATGAAAATGAAAATGAGATGTTTTAAGAGGTCACATACTGATCAGTGTTTTACCAAATGATACCGCTTTTATTGTTGGAAAAAACAGAAAAAAAAACATTTTAATGTTGTTGTTTTTTTCTGAAAATAAACCCTTTTAAAAGTGTTAATAAACAACTCTGAAATTGAAGTTGTTCCCGTGCCAAGTGCTGACTGCAACAAACAGTTTCTGTGGCTCGTGTTTGGGTGGCTGTTGTCTGTGTGCGCCCGGTGCTGATAGCTGCTGGTGACCTTAATTTGTGTTTTGACGCTCCCGGGCGTCGACCATGCCTGGGACTGACTTCAAGCCGTACAACTTAATCTTCGCCAAAGTCAAGGGTTATCCTCATTGGCCCGGAAGGATTGAGCCATTTGAACCTGAGCCCAATGGTGGACCCCCCAAGAGGTACCCTATTATTTTCTATGGCACCAGAGAAACAGGAAACCTC
>SDVV010035279.1:0-11081 GCA_016164225.1 Gammarus roeselii
ATCGAGCTCGGCATAGAATCTGTCCAGTAGTCTCTTATTATCAAAATTCCAATCAATCGTCCTGACCTCGCGAGAGTTAGGTTGTCTAGGAGTCTGCATTCCCTCTACACTCAAAGTTACCCCTAAAACACGGTGATCCGAGCAGGCAACATCGGGCAGCAAGTGACAGGAAATTGTTGCATCTACTAAAAGAGAGGACAAAGCAATATGATCGATCCATGAGGTGGAAAGAGAACCGTGATTCACATGCGTGTACGTGTCCGGTGGCAGCAGCCTCGTGTCCTGAAATGCAACATTATGCTCAGCAAATAGCTCTTCAATAATGCAGCTCTTCAATTCTATCGAAGAAGTCAAGAGCACACGCTAGCCTTTGAACTTGATGAAATGCATATTAGCACAGTTGATGCACAAACCTTGTCTCCCTGGGCCGTGGACAGTTTGTGGTTGGCACGCAGCTGCGACTCGTTGTAGCAGTGGATCCTGATGGCGAGCTCTTGGCTGAGACTGTTCTGGCGTTCCTTGCACGCCGCCACCTGCACCAGCGGGGACAACTGTCATTATTGTCGTCATAGTTCTCAGGTAGGGGTTGAAAATACGACAATATCGCAGAAGCTTGTGATGAGTGGCTCGGTTCTACCTGTGATAACACATATTCAGAGACGCAAGGCCGCATCTCCTCAACAAAGGGGTGGCCGACGGCAAGACGGACCTCACACTCTTCTCGTGCACTGGTTCATTATCTAATCTCATCTTTTTAGCAAGAAAGGGTCCGGACAGGAACCTGTACACACACTATTTGTCAGGAGTGAGTTAAGATATCAGTGACTGCATCAGGGCCGGATGGCTTTCACTTGTTCAGCCCTGCTGTATAATAGTCACCGGAACCTCCCCCACCTCGTCGATCCGATCTCTCATTGGGACAGCCAGATGTGGAAAAACATTTCATGCAATTTCACCGCACACGCTGTCGTTTCCCCAACACGATTCCTTTTGACCACCACGTCCTCCCCAAGCCATCCAACCACCTGGTTCACAGATAGACGGCTGGAGCGGTATTTTACGGAGCCTCCTCCTCTTAAGATAATGTAACAAACGGCGTGTCCATTTCATAATATTCATAAATAATCTCAATAAAAACGTGCTTTCGTATACAAGCAATTGTAAGCAAGGAGATAAAT
This sequence comes from Gammarus roeselii, assembly GCA_016164225.1. Classification (NCBI taxonomy): domain Eukaryota; kingdom Metazoa; phylum Arthropoda; class Malacostraca; order Amphipoda; family Gammaridae; genus Gammarus; species Gammarus roeselii. The sequence goes on from SDVV010035279.1 coordinate 1,179, forward strand.
TACGAACTGAAATTACGTGTCAGCAGATCCAGTTTGAGTTGAAGAAAATTGTTGATTGGTCAGAATGAAGTCAATAAATGTGAAGTTATGCGCATAGATCATCACAACCCGAATCAAGAATATTCGATTTCTGGAAAGAAACAGATTCCCGTTACTGACGTGAAATTGAAGTGGCAGCATAAAAATTATTGCAAAAAGAAGCAAGCAATGCAACGATGCTGTCAAATATAAAAGATAAAAAACCTGATGGGTAAGATATCCTAAACTATATCGTACAAGAGCAGATCCATAATTCTAAAATTGTACATGCGTTCGTTAGAATGTCTCTTACGTTTTCAGTGCAATTCTGGTCTCCATTTCCATACGGAGTGACCACAAATAATGGTCAACAAATTGTTGATAAGCGTTTCACATCCCAACATTATGAGTAACTTCTTCACAAAAAGAGTTGTAGAGACATTTTCCAAGAAAAGTCAACAGCAAAACAAATTATGGCTGTTCTAATTCCACAAGAACCACCGTTAATTAACAATTGGATGAAGCCAGATTCAGAAACAGTGACACCTGTGGCTAAGTTGGATTTGTGACACGACTTTTTGGTATGCTGGAGTCATTGTCCTTCTGGCACCGAACGTTCATGTAAGGTAAAACATTTAATCTTGCATTGATACCAAAGTTGATATTGTGAGTGGAGCCAAGTCTATGCCCCCTCAACTTTAATTAACTCTCCATTTATGCTCCTCGCATTGCCACTTCTCGGACAGGTCATAGCTTGAATATTACTCCTATCACACACCCTACCAAGCTCCAACACCAGCCTTTAAAACTCCCCTAAAACTGACACCATTGCCAAATCATCTGCTGACCTGAACAAAACTGCACAATAGCTTCCAACAGCTCCAACTTTTGACCCAATACACAAGAGTTCATCACCGAGATCACTCCTTACACAGAGACAGTTGATCTGATATTTTTAGGGTAACCATTAAATGAGATTCCCTACTACAGCCTTTCCCATTCTTGTTCCTTTACTACAGATACTAACTAAACAGGTACATAATACTCTCTTTGACATTTTGCTTCACAACTAATCTCCCTACCATTAGAAGGCAACCTAGCTTGGTCCAAAAAGTCTGTTGTTGTCTTCTAACACTTATAAACACACATAATGCAACACTGTATTCATTGTGAGGGTTTACAAGTGGTTGTTTCCAAGGGGAACCAACCACAACTTTGATCCCTTATATGATACATGTTCTGTTGATGCAGCCATACAACCACAACACCTTCAACAATACATCTCAGTCGACCGTATTGTAGGCCTTCCTTCTTCAGATCCATGAAGGCCCAGAAAACATGCTTCATCTTCGCAAGGCAGTGCTCACAGACCTATCCCAAGGCAAGTATCTAATCTACACACTCTCTACTAATCTTAACGTCACACTGTTACTGGCAGTAAGCAGCATCTGAAGCTGCAACACCTTGCAATAAGATGACCTTATTGTATGTACTTTTTTCGGTGAAGCTTCATCAATAGCTTTTCTGCTTGACGTCGCTGTATTCACTAGTTACATATGAAGAATGAAAAATTAATATGAACGTTATCAAACATATTTTAGAAAAGTATCGAATAATTAGATAAATATAATAAAATAAGAAATCATTGATAAATTAAGAGTTTGCAATTTAAATTCTTAACCATGAGACCTAACACTTACATATACATATATATATATACATATACATATGTATATGTATATATATATATATATGTATGTGTATATGTGTGTGTATATATATATATATATATATATCTATATATCTTATATCTCTTATATATATATATCTTATATCTCTTATATATATATATATATCTTATATACATAAGATGCAAATGAGGTAAATAAAAAGTCAAGCAAATCAGGACGGAGGAGGAAAGGAGGGATAGTAAAGGGTGAAGAAGAGGGGAGTCTGAAAGGAAATAAGGGTGTCCACCCACCTGGTTGGGCCGTGACTCCGTGCGGCCCGTGAACCTAACAGATGCCTAAGGGGGGTTGAAAGTATATGACTGGAGAGAGAGAGGAGAGATAAAGTATGATGGTCGTACAACTTTTATGTACGGTATGATTCGTTCTGCTTGTGTGTTCTTGCATTCATGTACTGCGTCGAGGCCACTGGACCGATATTTATGAAACTTGGAAGGCGGCTAGTAGCGTTACCCTCGGACGAAACAGAATATTATTTTCTTGGCCGAAGGTATCACCGCAGTCGAGTTATTCAACAAAATTCGTTTGAATACGTAGTTTGACCATGAACAATCGTACAGAAAATCTAATTGAACGAAATTAGAAAAGCCTGGTTCAACTTGAATTATACTCATTGACATCGAGAAGCTACCCTCAACGGTGCTCATGACACGTGCTCAAAACCTCTCTCTCGTGTAAAGATATGGAAACATATTTGTTAAGTCCAAGTCTGTCTCCATGAGCTCATCGAAAGTCTGAGAATTGATATTCGCCAGAAAAAATAATGAAGTTGCATCTAGAATACGGCAACTGGACGCATAACGGTGGATTACAGGCCTCATCCATGGAGCCTGTGAGGGAATGGCTCCCCGATTAATGTTCTTAAACATTAAAAAGTAATACATTGTATCTTGGTTACAGTAAAGTACAAGGGAAATATTTTTTACGGCAAGATAGACAGTACTACCAACTGGTGTAGTATGATGCAACGAAAAATATTACATTCTTTCCATATAGGTGCATTTGAAATGATGCTGCCCAGCCTAGACTAGCTGCTGCTGCTGGGGGTAAGAAATTAATTTCAATATTTGTGGGACAGATAAATTTGATATGCGAATGAGCATGCACCAGCTGCTCGTAGAGATATAGAAGCTCTACTAATCTGAAGAACACATCTCAAACGCAACCATATTTGGATTCGATTTGACGTCACACAGCCTGGACCAGTAGTCACTGGGATTAAAAAGTAGTTCAGAAGTGGTGATGCGTCAAGAATAACATGGGACAGAATAACGTAGAACACAAGTTCTGAAACACCGAAATTTGTCATAGACACATCTTCGAGTTTTTAGGCAAATGCCCGAGCTCTCTAACTATTCAATGGACTAAGATACATACGGGGGATGATTATACGTGAACTCAATAGATATGCAAGGGTTAGAGACAATGGCCAGATGAACACATATGTGTGAGAGACACATCCTTATAGACTTGCACAAAGATCGGAAAGATAGGCGAGATACGTGGGGGGCCTGTGGAGCTTTTAACGAGATTGTGATGGGAGTATGGTGTTCGATGAGTTACTGCGTTGATGAATAACTTGACGGGTATGATAGAGATCCTTGATTAGCGCGATACATATCTGAGGAATAAATTTATATGAGGTTTGACATTTATTGACTTTTTTCATAAAAATCACTATCAAATGAAGCTACATGATGAATTTTTGTATGCATTTGCAAATGCAACTATATAAAATTTTAGATTGTATACTTGACTTCGAACCGTGATTTTTTTTCGGTACTGCTGGAGTGTTATAAATTAAAGTATCAGCAGGTATCGGCACCTTTTTGCCGATACCTTCACCCTTTGCTGATCCCAGTCTAAACAGATACCGATACCTCGTCGCATCCCTAGTCGTCAGTATGAGTTGTACCTAGCTACATGGAACCCTATTGAGTCTTTAAAACAGAACGTTTCCAATTAAAAATGTATCGGACATGAAAAGAACTTCGAACACTAGGCACAGTAAACATTATGGGAAATGCAACAATCGTCTTCTTTTCCTGCAGCAGCTAGCCTAATTTTGATGTAGGGCAGCGCTTGAACACTAGGATTCCTATTGTTAAATACTTCACCCAGCTGCGCCGGCTTCAGTGCTTCTACACCCCAACCTGTGTAGTAAGGGTGGCCTTGTCCTCCACCAGCTGCTGACTGGGGTCGCGGTCCAAGGCTCGGTGCACCATGTAAACGTCCTTCTCTAACCCCCGAAGCTGCGACATGTTGTTTCTGCAACGGACACAAGTAAAAAATGACCTTGCTACAATAGAGACTTGGAAAGTAGGAACAAACCTTTTAGAATTTTTATAGCAAGGCGTTGGTTCAAACTTTGGAGTACACTACTAGCCTTTAGAGCAACATGCGGTAAGACGGTATCTCAGTTCAAGATCTTGCGTCAGTGTCATTTAAATCATTTATAACTTGACGTATTATTCATTCCGAGAAACGGCAGTGACTTCAAGGGAAAGAGGGCGTTGTGCCCTCTGAATTCAAGTGAAAGAGAGCGTTGTGCATTCTTTTTCCGCCGCTAGGTGGCGCTGTAAATTTTTTTAGCCTTCCAATAGCGTTGTGATGCGTAAACAGAATACGACCGCCGGCAGACAAACGAAGCAGAACCCTGACCAGCGAGCAACATTCCGCCACCGCATCTCACTAAGTCAAGACCTCCGAAAAAGTTGCCCGCCGAGTGCACGTTCTTCACCTCAAATTGGAAGACTATTCGTGTGGCCCAACCGGGTCGGATGAACCTACCCTGGAAGTAATCAAACCCGCAAGGGTTTGCGAAAAGCAAAATACAGACAAAGCTGCGTCCCTCGCAGAGTCGGAGGATCCGGGTGTCCACCTCTTGTACCGAAAATACTATAAGAAAAAAATCGGTCTGAGCTGCGCATCACGATGAGGAAAATACCCTGGGTCAAGAACTACCTGCGAACACTCCAAGGAAACATTTGCGATACCATTCAAACAATTGATCAGACACATAAATTCCTGGGCAAACATCGCCTGGTCCTCCGATCCTGCTCCCATATGCATCAATTCCCTGGAAAGGTTACAAAACACGGCCAAACGCATCGCAACGGACTGCATACAAACTGCACCTATTTTCAATTTGCATGTTTAAACAAAGGTTCTCCCACTCAAATATCATTTTGATATGAGAGGGACACTCCCACTGAAATATCATTTTGATATGAGAGGGACAGAGTTCTTCAGTAAGATTGTGGACCTAGCACATCGCTGTCACCATGCAACCATTCCCTTTCCTGATCTTTTAATGCAGAAATTACACAGGCACATGATTCTCTCTTTGACGTTCTACTCCAGAACTAATCTCCTTACCATCAATATGCAATACAAATTGGGCCAAAATCCTGTTGTTGTCTTCTTACAGTTGTAAACCTTCTGTTGGCTACAGTCTACGTCAAACCCATCGAAACATACAATAACACATCGGCAGCACACTTCAGCCCTCTTTACACTTCCATTCTTCGACCTAGAGACAACACATCAATGCAGCAACAGATTCACACACACTTCAGCACTGGATGTCCACAGAGGTAACATGGTCTTTCAGAGTTACCTACGGGAGATGGACGTGAAGGAGTTGGGGTTGTTCAGATTCAGCAGCACCAACAGCAACAACCCTGGCACCTCCAGTGTCGTAAATATTCCAAGTAAAAAAAGGGACAACTGAATCCTGACTACAAGGAAGACCAAGACCTGCTTTAGCAGCTTTACTCATCGATACCAAGCATTTTTTATGCCTCTTGGTCCCGTGACGGTCTTAGCCCAGCAAAAACTCAAAAAATCGAGTGGAGAGGAACATTGTTCATGCAGATATTTCGGAACAGAGGTTCAATGGAATACTCTATGTACAAGCTCAAATCCATTTATCTACCACGTGTTGCATCACGCGTCGGTCCGAGCCCAGCACCGATTTGAAAATGTATAAAATCATCAATAGACGGAGCTGCCTCCTCGCATGTGGAAAAGCCTGGGCTCATCAAGATTATGTTTCGACAAACATCTTGGACACATCCAAGATCTACAGGGCCAATTTGAGAGCCTTTCCCCACTATGCTCAGAAGCCCTGACCTCCTAACTGGCAATCTTGAAGAGCGAAATACATTCCGAGGCATGGACTAACAACTGAAGGGCCATTGTCTTGGATCCTTTAACCCATGCTTCCGGAACCCTCCATTGCCTGAGGTACCAAGTCGTTGAATCTACCCTCCTCCTCAATAAGCCGTGCTCCAAGCCCGGTCACCCGGCAAACAACTCGACGTCGATTCAGTCCTGTATCGGCGGCTACCTACCTCCTCAATAAAGGAGCCAGGAAAACTTGGGCTTCACCAGATCCCTTACAAACAGAGCGCCTTAGTCTTTAAACGACACAGGGAAGGCCCATTTATCTCCAGGAGAATCGAGTTTGGACAAGCACTTCATCCACTAGACTACTTACGGCCAATTAACTGGGACGAACCATCTCAAACGATTGTACAACCCAGGAACTGTTATGCGTGTTTCCAACTTGAGCACGTACAGTTCGCACCGTGAAGGAGAACCGCTGGCAAAGGTAGGAATAAAGAACGCACTGCTCATTGCTTGGTCAGGCTACCAGTGCAGTTTTGCTTTGCCAGGCTCTTGAATGCATATATGGAGGAAGCTATACACTTCTGGGACGACGTGTAGGAAATAGCACAATTTATTGTGCGGCAGCGGCACACTCGTTCAACAGAGTGATTGGACAATTTTAACTTTAACGGACCCTTCTACCAACTTCAAGAGGCTAGCCCCATTTTGCTCGGTTTTTAGAAAAAATCCGAGCAGCAGCCAAAAGGTACGAGTGTTTCGATATAGAAAATAAATATACAAATTGACGATGCAATCAAGGAAATGCCTCTCAATAGGCCGGAGCCTACAGACCCTCCTCAGGAAAAACACCTCGCGAATCCCTGAAACGGTGGATGATATGCAAAAGATTTCCGTGCTGCGGGAACAATTCTAGAATTGTTCGATTCAAAGCAGGTAGTTTTCGAAGACAACAGGCAGGTGATCGAGAGGTTTTGAATACCCAAACACGCTTTGACAAGCTTAAGTCTTCTGTCCGATTTAAACAAAGACCCCCCCCATTGTCGAGTATAAAGCGCCCTCTTGTTGAATGTCTCCTGGCACTCAACAGAACAGATTCTGCAGGTCAGCTTCACATGGTGCAGACGGCAGAACAACACAGTAAGATAGGCATCACGGACCAGGTGTGTGTGTACACACAGTGCAAGTCAACTCAGGAGCAGGATTGACATCTTTGGCATCTAGCATTTCCGCGACTCATGCTGAAAATTCTAGCGTAAGGGTCCTCCAGCTGGTCCCTTCGGGCAACAAATCGAACTGTAAGCATAGACATATAAGAAATACTGCCTTTGGCCGATCACCGGTTTGTGACGCCAACTGAGATGCGTCCACGCGCATACAGATTAGCCGACACGCCTGAGGCTGGGCAGCATCTGACTGAGTCACCGTCGAGAGTGCTCTCACCACAGATATTTTTGCCAGACATCAGGTCAGTCGTTTACGCTGACCAGCGGAGAGAAAACACGAACTTCCCACTGGAACAGACCGCACAACCGCTCGGTCGGGAACTTGACATGGATACCATTCGGGTACTCACCCCCACTCAGGCTCCTCTGAATCTAGGAAGCAAAGCAAGAGAAAAAGGAGAAAAATAAGGCGGATAGTCGCGTGGGACTCAAATGTGCGTCCAGTCACGCGTGTGCACAATACAGAAACCATACGGAACAAACCAACCAACCTTGTACCTGCCGAATGTAACCCACTGGCTGGCGGTTCAAACCGAGATTTTCTCACAGACATCGTCACAATCAGGTCCTGGAAGCAGCTGCCACAAGAAGCGTAGCAAATCAATATAGCAAGTAGAAATAGGAAGCCAGGCAACACAACCATACTGTCGGCAGTGATTACATGCCAGGTCCTCGCTTCAACGTGGCTGTCACCTCAGCCTAGCACAAAACCTCTATGTAGCATATGGAACAGAGATTTCAGCTCAAAAGTACCGCAGTCCTCACAAAAGTCTAGATTTTTTCGGTACAAGGAATCGTTCCAAGTGCCTTCTTGAACATGTGTGAGGGAAGAGCATTCTCCCTAACCAACAGAGTAATTCGAGGCATTTAACCCAGCGTAGTTTTTGCTGCTCGACCGTAAACAACAGCTCCGTAGTAAGTCATGCCGGTGTCCATATCGACACCGGATTTCGAGGTGGTTACCGAGAGGATACGTCTCGTTGACCTATTGAATCGAGTTTGCAATGCTGTAATGTGAGGTCGCCAAGTGTGTTTAGGGTCCCACACAAGACCCAGAAACTGTATGGAGCCTTCGTATACAGAGGTGTGTTGTGCAGCGTTAGGGCTGGTTTTAATTGCAGTGGAGACGAGAGTTAACTGCATGCACTTCGTTTTAGATGACGAAAATCAGATTTCAGTTCTCGACTTGATTTGGACACTTCTGGAGTTCATGTTGAATTTTGAAAGACTAGGGTGTCTGTAGTTAATGTGTTAGTCGTCTACATATAGTGATAAAAGCGGTCTTTCGTCACGGAGGAGGATGCCGGTTAGCTGGTCGATATTATGGATAAAAAGACACATGGAAGCTCACCCAGGAGACGCATATTTCCTGCTGATAAGATTGCAACAGTGTCACCGACTTTGACCCTGAATGTACGGTTTTGCAGAAATTGGTTCAGATGGGGTCGTGTGCTTTTCCACATGAAAAAAATCAGGGAAAAATTATCAGGGAAACATGAGTTTGAATGCATTATGAGGACCTTGTTTGAGAAGTAGTCGAGGGCACCTTCAGGAAAATGTTTGACCACATTGATGTGCACCTGGTCCGTCCCGGGTAAGGCATCACGAGGGTGATCTATAGCATTTTGTAGTTGATGGATGTAGAATGGTTTGTTGTAGAATTTTTCGTTTGAGGGAGTAAAATCAGCGTGTTCACTTTCCCTCAAGGGTTTTCCTATTGGGAAGCAGCCGTGAAGTTTGTTGACAGGGATATCTGGTGTTAAGTCTGTGCAAGCTTGTCCGCTATTTTCGCGTAGGAAGGATAAATAGTAACCCCGTCTGAAAGGATGCGGATAGGTCGCTCGAGGTATCCATGGACATGTTTGATTTCATCTCACACTTAGTAGAAGGGGGTGTTCCGGTTGAATACAGATACAGACACTAGGCCGCATCCCCCAGAAAGGGGGGTGGCCGACGGCAAGGCGCACCTCACACCCTCATACGCTCACACTCACACAACTTAGCCCTTTTGTGCTAAAAGGTCCGGCCGGTAGCCCCTCAACTTACACTCTGGGTCACGAGTGCAGTCCGCGGATCAGTCGTCAGCAGCAGGGCCCGACGGTTTTCACTGGTTTACCCCCGCCGCGTCATAATGACCGGGCCCCCCCCACCCACAACCATCCCGACAGCGGGATGCCAAGGGCGGGAAAGCACATCAGAGCAGCGTCAAAACCAACCATTCTCCACTCACGCGTGTTCATTGTACGCTCTCTCGCCACCTCCACATTCATGTCTCTCCTTCCCAACGCCTGCTTCAGACCATCCATCCACCCAAACTTCGGTCTACCTCTAGGCCTGCGACCACTCGCCTCCGCATTCATCACCATTTTCACCAATCTCCCTTCATCCATCCTCTCCATGTGCCCGAACCATCTCGTTGGTGATCCGATCTCTCAGCGTTACTCCAGCCATGCTCCTCAAACACTTCATCTCGAAAACATTCAACCTTCTTCTCTCCACTGCTCTCACCCCCCAAGCCTCAGCTCCGTAGAGTAGAGTTGGGACAACAACACCCGCATAAAGCCCTCTCTTTGCTTCCATCCCTTATGTCCTACAGCTCATTACACTCTTTAGTGCACCCAACACTTCACATCCCTCCTTCACTCGCGCCTTCACTTCAGTTTCCACTAGTTCAGTTTTCTCCACATGGGAGCCCAGATACTTAAAACACTGAACTTCCTCCAAGAGCTCTCCATTTAGGGTGACACTAATTTTGCTCGCATCGACAGTCCTCGAGCATC
>SDVV010035280.1:0-11081 GCA_016164225.1 Gammarus roeselii
CAGACCGAGGAGAGTATGACTTTACCTCCCGAGCAAATGCCTTTCAGACCGAGGAGAGTATGACTTTACCTCCCGAGCAAATGCCTTTCAGACCGAGGAGAGTATGACTTTACCTGCCGAGCAAATGCCTTTCAGACCGAGGAGAGTATGACTTTACCTCCCGAGCAAATGCCTTTCAGACCGAGGAGAGTATGACTTAACCTGCCGAGCAAATACCATTTTAGACAGAATGTCACCTAATTAACGCGTGTTGTGACACCTAAAAATATGAGATAACTTATGGGAGAAGTATGAAGATCTATAGACAATCACGAACAAAATTTTGAACTGAAAGACATTGAAAAACTGTGCAACTTCACCCAACATTAGCTCTCACATATGGTAAATTCATTTGGGAATTTCTCGTAACATATGTTTGATGGGAACGAGCGTCTCAAAAAACCTGGTAAAAATATCATAACATTCATACAAGGAGAAACGAAAAAATGTAAGCATGAACATGTGTTAGACATCATCAGATTGCATAATAGACAATGTGTTGAACTTATCAATGGACCGTGTGACAGGTAGAGGATTTCGTTCAATCAAACTTGAAGAATTACACGAAGAATTCTATTACGGATAAAACGAATAAGATTCTTTGTATTTCTGGAGCTCCTTCTCAGACTATGATTAATTGTATCAGATGAGCGTACGCAAGGGATTAGTTTATTGATAACAGAGTACCGGTGGTAAAAAGTTCAAATAATTTATAATGTCCTGCACTTCACTGCATTTCTGACACGCATGCCATTCTGTTGGATTGGATTTCAGATTTTTTTTCATGTTCGATGTTCTTATAGTCAACGTATGGGTGTTACGCATACGTTTATCTTACGGAAACTTTTTTTATCAATCCTTCAATACAATAAAAGAGGTAATTAAAAAATGCATTATCAAAATGATCTTTGTACCTATAAAATGTATGAAATCTTGACAGGTGCACTGGAGACAGTAATCTGTCAGAGCGCTGACGTCATAACGTCGAACGCCGGCATGACGTTGTAACGTCGAACGCCGGGATGACGTCATGTCGAACGCCGGCATGACGTCATAACGTCGAACGCCGGCGTGACGTCATAACGTCGAACCCCTGCATGGCGTCATAACGCCGAACGCCGACATGACGTCACAATGTCGAACGCCGGCATGACGTCGTAATGCGGAATGCCGGCATAACGTCAAACACCGGCATGACGTCGTAACGTCGAACGCCGGCATGGCGTCATAACGTAGAACGCCGGCAGAACGTCATAACGTCGAACGCCGGCACGACGTAATAACGTCGAACGCTGGCATGACGTCATAATGTCGAACGCCGGCGTGACATCGTAATGTCGAACGCCGGCATGACGTCATAACGTCGAACGCCGGCATGACGTCGTAATGTCAAACGCCGGCATGACGTCATAACGTCGAACGCCGGCATGACGTCGTAATGTCGAAAACCAATATGACGTCATAACGTCGAATGCCGGCATGACGTCGAATGCCGGCATGACGTCATCCACCAATTTACTTAATGCAACGTAAATAAACTGATTCGTCACTATTCCCCGTATACAGGGTATTATTAGAGATCAAATTATGTTAATATATCAATTTGATGGAAATGATGAGTATCAAACCACCCGAAAGGCAATCATGCTGGTCGATTTTAATGACTAACCGCCACCCGTTCCACTGAACTAAGGGACGCAACGACTGGGACATCTCATCTTTCTGGGAGAAATAAACTATTTGGCTCTTCGTTTCTGAACAGGACATCAGTGCACTTAGTAGTAAAGCCTTATTTCAGAGTTACAAAAGCCATAATATCTGTTGTAATAGTGACAACACAATCACAAAATCAAAACAAGTTCAAAGCTTGATGTATAAGCCCATGGCAGCTTGGAAGGCATATCGCTAGCGGGGCATCGGTCTCCCTTCGCGGGGATGATATAACACCGGATACTAACAGGTAATGATGGGATAAAATTCAAAAATATAAATTTTTCGTCGCCTTGGATTGAGTCAAAAAGATGAACCTCGTCACAGAATTGCTCACGAGCAAAGCATGAAGACGGTCAATGAAGGCCTAATCGAGCGTGCCGTGCGACGGTCCCCCTTCGGGGAAGCCGTTACGGAAGAAACAATGGTTATAAATGATCTATAACCTATTGGTTACAGTCTGGGGCACCGGGCGCAGACCGTGAGTACGTTCATACTTTTTAGCGTGAATACAATTTAAATACCTTCTTAATTACTCCCAGTAGAGTATGTCATCTAGGCTAGCTTTGGAAATATTCTGCAGTAATTAGATACACCAGAATATTGCAGCCTATTGAAACACAGGGTCCCCCCTTCCTACCTACAGCACACGTATTCATTCCTGTATATTTTACGTAGGTCCTGTATTTTGATGACATATTGATTACTACCGCCAACCGCCTGTACCTACCAACATATAAGTCACCCCTGCAGTGGGGTGACTTATATTATTGTTGTTCACCATCGTATAGTCCTCCAATGCCAGTTATTAACCAATACTTTAGGCTTAAGTTCAGGGTGCGTCTGTGAACGCCCCTCAGCGAGAAGACTATAATTAAGCACTTTCCTCAGTCAGGAATCCACGTTTAATGTGCGCTCAATAAATTTACATGCAACATGTTTTCTTCGTGTATTTCATTACAATAATACTACCTGGCAATAACACATCACACTTCATGATGTATTGTGACAGCAGAAAATGTCGAAAATTCCTGTGATGCGGTGTGTATTGTTACATTTGCAGAGTATTGGCGTATTCACTTAAATAACAGTGGTGAGTCAGAGGAATAACACAGTACATGTCTAATACGACTAATCGTTATGAGGGTACCTATTCAGCAAGCCAACGTAAGATCTCCCCAAAGCAATTTTTCTGCGGACACAAAACGAACAACATTTTCTACCCTGTTTTTTGAATGTTCAATCGCGCACTTCCGGGAAACGCAGCAACTTCTAGGGATTTTAACCAGAAATTTGAAGGCTTCGAGGTAGACTGCCACGAGCGAGCAGCGTCTCTTGTTCTCGTTTTTTAGTGTTGGGTGAGAGAGGGTTGGGGTTTGGATTTGAGAGGATTTGGTGGAAGAGAAGTGAGAGAAATATGAGGAAGAAGTATTGTGGAGGTTTTTATTGAAGGAAAATATTTTCACCGAGTAATTTGTTCTATTTGTTAATACAAGTTGCAGCATAATAAGGAATTATAAAACTGGAACAAGAGTTCATATTCGAAAACCCTCTCTGGCAGTGGTGTTTTGATTCCATCTTAGACAACCCTTTCCAGCAGTGTTGTATTGAGTTCATAATAGATAACTCTTTCCGGCAGTAATGGATCTAGATAACCCTTTCCGGCAGTGTTGAATTGATTTCATAATAGATAACTCTTTCCGGCAGTAATGGATCTAGATAACCCTTTCCGGCAGTGTTGTATTGATTTCATGATAGATAACTCTTTCCGGCAGTCATGGATCTAGATAACCCTTTCCGGTCGTGTTGTATTGAGTTCATAATAGATAACTCTTTCCGGCAGTCATGGATCTAGGTAACCCCTTCCGGCAGTGTTGTATTGAGTTCATAATAGATAACTCTTTCCGGCAGTAATGGATCTAGATAACCCTTTCCGGCAGTGTTGTATTGAGTTCATAATAGATAACTCTTTCCGGCAGTAATGGATCTAGATAACCCTTTCCGGCAGTGTTGTATTGATTTCATAATAGATAACTCTTTCCGGCAGTAATGGATCTAGGTAACCCTTTCCGGCAGTGTTGTATTGAGTTCATAATAGATAACTATTTCCGGCAGTGATGGATCTAGATAACCTTTTCCGGCAGTGTTGTATTTAGTTCATAATAGATAACTCTTTCCGGCAGTAATGGATCTAGATAACCCTTTCCGGCAGTGTTGTATTGAACTCATAATAGATAACTCTTTCCGGCAGTAATGGATCTAGGTAACCCGTTCCGGCAGTGTTGTATTGAGTTCATCTTTGATAATCCTTCCCTTCCCTACCCGTTCCATCACGATATTTATATATTGTTTCATTAATTTTCAACGTGAAATGAAAGTTGTAGGTTACATTGACGGCACATGTATATGTCACCAACTGTGGGCCGCAAATTAGAAAGCATGAAGGTTTCAGTCTTCGCCTGGCGAGCAACGTCTTTGCTACCAGCAACAGTCTTCGCCTGGCGGGGCAATAACGTTTCTGCCAGCAACAGTTTTCGCCTGGCAAGGCAACATCTTTGCTGCCAGCAACAGTCTTCGCCTGGCAGGGCAACATCTTTGTTGCCAGCAACAGTCTTCGCCAGGCGGGGCACATCTTTGCTGTCTGCAACGGTCTTTGCCTGGCGGGGCAACATCTTTGCTGCCAGCAACAGTCTTCGCCTGGCGGTGCAACATCTTTGCTGCTAGCAGCTGTCGTCGCCTGACGGGCAAAATTTTTTCCTCCAGCAACAATCTCCGCCTGGCGGGGTAAAATATTTGCTGCCAGCAACAGTCTTCACCAGGTGGGGCAACATCTTTGCTGCCAGCAACAGTCATCGCCTGGCGGAACAACATCTTTGCTGTCAGCATCAGTGAATGATGAAAAGGAAATATGTATGTATTATGGTTACACGAAAAAAACTCAAAATCTATAATACTTGGAGGAGAATGTTGTAATTTTGAGTATCACACCAAACATTCAGGACCCTAAGAATATCTCACACTGACCTGCGCTTGACTCACCCTCACATCTGCTTGCCTCATCCTTACCACCTGTTTTCCTCACCCTCACCACCATTGTACCTCACCATCACCGCCTGCTTTCCTTACCCTCAGTGCCTGCTTGCCTCATCCTTCACGTCTACTTGTCTCACCCTTATCACCAGCTTGCATCACCATTGCCAACGGTTGTCTCACCCTTACCACCCACTGGCCTCACCCCCATCCTCATGATTGCCTCACCACCTTAATATAGCTAACCTCACCCACTTCATCCTGTTTGCCTCACCCCTTACCTTCATGCCTCTATCGACTGCCAGTCTCAAAAAGTCCCACGGGTGCCCAACTTTGAGAGCAAAACTATCCGTTTAAAAAAAGTCTAGGGTAAGGATGAACTTTCCAGCACCGCATTTTAGAGTAGATAGGAAACCGGCCAGAAAATACTTATCGGCACTTATTTGATAACAGTTAAAAAAATATATCTAAATTGGAAAACGCCGGTGTTGAACAAGAGAATATTTGTAAGAAGAGAATAAGTTCATTGTTTTAATTGTTTTATTGCAGTAGAGGTATTGTGAGTTGTTGTCTTTAACTACAGTACGGTGCATGCAGCTGTCAACCCCCGAAGTTAAAGAAATGCCTACACACAAACGTCCAACGTCACATTGAGATGTAGTCATGTGCAGCAATTTGATGCAGTCATGTTGAGCAATTTGATGCAGTCATGCACAGCAATTCATGTACAGCCATTTGATGCAGTCGTGTACAGCAATTTGATGCAGTCGTGCACAGCAATTTGATGCAGTCATGTACAGCAATTTGATGCAGTCATGTACAACAATTTGATGCAGTCATTTACATAAATTTGATGCAGTCATGTACAGCAATTTGATGCATTCGTGTACTGCAATTTGATGCAGTCGTGTACAGCAATTTGAGGCAGTCATGTACAGCAATTTAATGCAGTCATGTACAGCTATTTGATGCAGTAATGTACATCAATTTGATGCAGTCATGTACAGCAATTTGATGCAGTCATGTACAGCAATTTTATGCAGTCATGTATAACAATTTGATGCAGTCGTGTACAGCAATTTGATGCAGTCATGTACAGCAATTTGATGCAGTCATGTTCAGCAAATTGATACAGTCATGTACAGCAATTGGATGCAGTTATGTACAGCAATTTGATGCAATCATGCACAACAATTTGATGCAGTCATGTACAGCAATTTGAAGCTATCATGTACAGCAATTTGATGCAGTTATGTACAGCAATTTAGTGCAGTCATTAATAAACACTCGTGTTGATTTGCAATGGAGGTTCTTGAATAATATTCGAAGTAATGTATTGGTTAGAGTTGTTCATAGCAACACATACATATATATTTTCATGATAGCGTGCAAAAAAATTAAAATAAATAACTATGCTAGCAAGTGGTCTTCACTATTTAGACTCAAATTTTTGCACTCAAACTTGCACTGAAATTTTGAAAGTAAATTTACATACGTGCTTCAATTTGCAACTTGACTGACGGCCCGCCTCCACCTCCCTGCCTCTAAGAGCCGTTAAAGAGTAGAGCCGCTCGACTTACTGACGGCTCATCTCCACCTCCCGGCCTCTAAGAGCCGTTGAAGAGAAGAGCCGCTTGACCTGACTGACGGCCCACCTCCACCTCCGTGCCTCTAAGAGCCGTTGAAGAGTAGAGCCGCTCGACTAGACTGACGGCTCATCTTCACCTTTCTGCCTCTAAGAGCCGTTGAAGAGTAGAGCCGCTCGACTTAACTGACGGCCCACCTCTACCTCCCTGCCTCTCCGGGCCGCTGAGGAGCAGAGCAGCTCTACCATCATGTCAATACCCCTTTCACCATCTCTCACCTCAACGTCGATACCTCTTTTCCCTGCTCTCACTTAACCGTCAATACGCTGTCCTCCATATCTCACCTAACTGTCAATACTCTGTCCTCCACTTCTCACCTAACCGTCAATACTCTGTCCTCCACATCTCACCTAATTGTCAATACTCTGTCCTCCACATCGCACCTAACCGTCAATACTCTGTCCTCCACAGCTCACCTGACCATCAATACCTGTCCTCCGCAGCTCACCTAGCCGTCAATACTCTGTTCTTCACAGCTCACCTAGCCGTCAATACTCTGTTCTCCACAGCTCACCTAGCCGTCAATACTCTGTCCTCCACAGCTCACCTAACCATCAATACCTGTCCTCCGCAGCTCACCTAGCCGTCAATACTCTGTTCTTCACAGCTCACCTAGCCGTCAATACTCTGTCCTCCACAGCTCACCTGACCGTCAATACCTGTCCTCCGCAGCTCACCTAGCCGTCAATACTCTGTCCTCCACAGCTCACCTAACCGTCAATGCCTGTCCTCCACAGCTCACCTAGCAGTCAATACTCAGTCCTCCATTATGTATTAATATTCACTATTACTAATTACTTACTCACTAGCTTCATCAAAGTGAAAAAAAATAAAAAAATAGTAAATAAGAAAAAAAATCACCTAACCGTCTATACTATGTCCTCCACATCTCCCTTCACCGTCAATACCCTGTCCTCCACATCTCACCTGAACCTCCATGCTTTCTCCTCACAGCTCACCTCAACGTCAATCTCCTCTCCCCTCCGAGGCAAAGAACACGAGCAGTCGTGTAGACTCTGCCCCGCATTGTGGACGAGTGGCATCCACATACCGAGCGGGTGGCCGTCCGACCCATTATCAATGTTTTGGTTGGGCCTGACCCATCCTTAATGTGCTTATTGCGTCTGACCCATAACCAATGTGTTAGTTGTGGCTGACCCATCACCAATGTGGTGGCTGTGTCCGACCAATGAACAATGTGTTAGCTGTATCCGATCCACAAACAATGTTTTAACAGGGCTACACCCATAAACAACGTGTCTTCTGAGTCCGTCGTATGAGTGAGCTGTGGCTTGTACTTCGATCCATCATCAATGTGTTGGCTGAGGCCCGTAGTCCGATCGATCAAAAATGTTTCAGTATAGTGCTTGATTCAAACGCAATGTGTTAGCTGTGGCCCTTAATCCAACCCATCAACAATGTGTCAGCGGGGTCTAACACATATATAATATGTTGAATGTGGCCCGTAGATCGACCCTCAAACAATGTGTTATCCGTGGCTCGTAGTCAAACCCATAATCAATTTGCACGCTGTGGCTAGGAGTCCAACCCATAAACAAGTTCTAATTGTGGCCCCCGTCCGACAATTCAACAACATGTTAGCTGTAGCAAGTAGTTCGACCCATACAATGTGATAAAGCCCTCCAGTCATACGCTTTATTCATTTACTAGAGTGTACAATTTTGGTAACCCATGTTATATAATCCGTAGATATTTAGCATCTCACCCAGTTAGAGACGCTCAAGCTACAAATCCTTGTATATGTAAATCGGTAAGAATCATTATTGGAAACTTCTCTACCACTCTCCAGAGTGTTTCCTTAACCAAAATAGCAGGATGCCTTCAGATTATGCTACCCCGTACTTCTAAGTTGGGCGAACAAATGTTAGACTCTCTTCTGCGCCAATGAAGACCTGTAGAGCTGTCCACTCATTGAACAGATACGACAACGCAAGACACGCCCATTCATGAGTTATTCGGTCTTTCTGTGTTGGCTTTGGATTCGAAACTTTGACATTATATTCTGAACGCAAGGAGGGAGGGTGGGTGTTAACCACCTACTTTCAATTCTTTTTTTTTCATTTCTTTGTCATACAATATGTTGTATTGTATGTAAGTACATTCGCTTGAACGCATCGACTTGATATATTTACAAAAACTCTATGTCACCTGTTGTTGACCGTGTTACACAACTGCCAAACGGTAATTTATTAATACCATGACCAAGTGTATAATTTAGGCCCCTTCAATACGTTTAACAAAAGGAATTAACGACCGTAAACCTCCAATCATAACATTTGGTGAGACCGGAGCTAGGACCATTAACAATGTGTTAATTGTGGATCGTTATCAGACCCTTCATCAATGTGTTAGCTATGACCCGAAGTCCAACCCATCAATTATGTGTTAGCTCATCAATATGTTAGCTTTAGCCGTAGTCCAAGCCATCATCAATGTGTTAGCTTTAGCCGTAGTCCAAGCCACCATCAATGTGTTAGCTTAAGCCGTAGTCCAAGCCATCATCAATGTGTTAGCTGTAAGTAGTGTGCCAGTAGTTCGACTCATCGACAATGTGTCAGCTGTGGCTCGTAGCCCAACCCATCAACAATGTGTCAGCTGTGGCCCGAAGTCCGACCTATCATCACTGTGCCAGCTGTTGCCTGTAGTCCGACCCATCATTCATGTCAGCTGTTGCCCGTAGTCCAGCCCATCAACAATGTGTTAACGATGGCCCGTAGTCCGACCCATCATCAATATGTCAGCTGTGGCAGGTAGTCCGACCCATCATCAATGTGTCAGCTGAGGACCGTAGTCCAACCCATCAACAATGTGTTAATGATGGCCCGTAGTCCGACCCATCATCAATATGTCAGCTGTGGCCCGTAGTCCAACCCATCAACAATGTGTCAACGATGGCCCGTAGCCCGACCCATCATCAATGTGTCAGCTGTGGCCCGTAGTCCGACCCTTCATCAATAAGTCAGCTGTGGCCCGTAGTCCAACCCATCAACAATGTGTTAACGATGTTCCGTAGTCCGCCCCATCAACAATGTATCAGCTGTGGTCCGTAGTCCGACCCATCAACAATGTGTCAGCTGTGGTCCGTAGTCCGACCCATCATCAATGTGTTAACGATGACTCGTAGTCTGACTCATCATCAATGTGTTAGCGATGACCCATAATCCGACCCATCATCAATGTGTCAGCTGTGGCCCGTAGTCCAACCCATCACCAATGTGTTAACGATGGCCCGTAGTCCGACCCATCAACAATGCGTCAGCTGTGGCCCGTAGTCCGACCCATCATCAATGTGTTAACGATGACCCGTAGTCCGATTCATCATCAATGTGGTAACGATGGCCCGTAGTCCGACCCATCAACAATGTGTCATCTGTGGCCCATAGTCCGACCCATCATCACTGTGAAAACGATGGCCCGTAGTCAGACCCATCATCAATGAGTCAGCTGTGGCCCGTAGTATGACCCATCATCAATGTGTTAACGATGGCCCGTAGTCCGACCCATCAACAATGTGTCAGCTGAGGCCGTAGTTCGACCCATCATCAATGTGTTAACGATGGCCCGTAGTCAGACCCATCATCAATGTGTCAGCTGTGGCTCGTAGTCCGACCCATCATCAATGTGTTAACGATGGCCCGTAGTCAGACCCATCATCAATGTGTCAGCTGTGGCCCGGAGTTCGACCCATCATCAAAGTGTTAGCTGTGGCCCGTAGTCAGACCCATCATCAATGTGTCAGCTGTGGCCCGTAACTCGAGCCAGAACAAAGTGCGTTTGTGTGTATCCCACGCTGCGACAAACCCTGTATTGGACGACCAAACATCAACACAGTAATAGAGAGGATGGTGTACTGACGCTGGGGCCAGGCGATGCCATGGATTATTGTTCAGAGAAAAGGGGATCGTCCTTTATCGAGAAATAAAAATAAACAGTTTATGTATGCAAACATGACTGGGAGTGTTGTTTGCTCAGTAAATGAAAAGATCGTAAAGTGATTTCATGGTTTAACAATGAAGAGCTGAATGCAATATATCCATGCTATCTAAAGTCAAATTATGTTAGTTAAACGTGTTGATCACTTTGGGATTAGTGATTACACAAGCAGCACCGCCAGTAAGGCATTACAACACAAGCAGCACCGCCAATAGGGCATTACAACACAAGCAGCACCGCCAGTAAGGTATTACAACACAAGCAGCACCGCCAATAGGGCATTACAACACAAGCAGCACCGCCAGTAAGGCATTACAACACAAGCAGCACCGCCAGTAAGGCATTACAACACCAGCAGCACCGCCAGTAAGGTATTACAACACAAGCAGCACCGCCAGTAAGGCATTACAACACAAGCAACACCGCCAGTAAGGCATTACAACACCAGCAGCACCGCCAGTAAGGTATTACAACACCAGCAGCACCGCCAGTAAGGTATTACAACACAAGCAGCACCACCAGTAAGGCATTACAACACAAGCAGCACCGCCAGTAAGGCATTACAACACCAGCAGCACCGCCAGTAAGGTATTACAACACAAGCAGCACCGCCAGTAAGGCATTACAACACAAGCAGCACCGCCAGTAAGGCATTACAACACAAGCAGCACCGCCAGTAAGGCATTACAACACAAGCAGCAC
>SDVV010035281.1:0-11081 GCA_016164225.1 Gammarus roeselii
AAGAGGGCCCTGGCGGAGGAATTGGGGGCAGTGTTGTATGAGTTTTGCTAGACTAAATTTGATGTGATGTTGTTGCTTTGTTTGTGTGGTCAGCGGTTGTGTGCAGTTGTTGACTGTCTTCATTGTTTTGTTTTCTTTGGACCTATTGAGCGCATTCCGACCAGCGTCCTGCTGCAGTACTTGTACAGTGCTGTTCATTTTGATTGCTGGCGCGCTGAGGTGTACTGCCTCCCATGCCTGCGTGCCCTGTTGGCGGGGCTGTTGGGGCTGTGGGGGGCTGCAAAGGTGAGATACAAAGGTGAGATACCTAGACAAGTTCAAACTTGATTGCATAATAGTCTGAAAATTTCAGTAATTCTTGTCTTTGCAGATGACTCCAAACGTATTTGGTGTACTCTAGGCATGATGATGAAATTGCTCTTGCTGTTTCTTCCGTTAGAGAGTGTGCATTTAAACTCTTTGAAGGGAAGTCGTGGTGGAAGCGGTGCTTCTGGATGATGCAGTGATGGTCGTCGGGGCTGTGATGTAGTAAGGTGGTTGTACCCCCCCTCTTGTGTATGTCCGTCTCCACAGCCAGTCTGTGTTTCATGTAAATGTGTGTATCTGTCAGGGGTGGGAGCTTCACTCCTACTTGGGGACTACTTCATTTACAGCCCCCAGACCAGAGTGGCCATTTTTAAGCAATTAGGTAGGTGAGTTACATAAGGGTCATAAGGAGCAACCTTGGAACAGTTATGCTCTGCCTTGGTGTGCTCTAGTGTCTTTGCAGTGTTGTGGGCTTGCATCTGAATACAAAATATGTCAGTGTGGCTCCCTTGTGTGTTCCTGCTCATGACTGGAGATGGGGTGGGGCGCGCTGGGGATCTGGGGATGTTCAGGTATTTATCTAATAGCCAACTTATGACCCATTGTCTGCAGGTTCATTTCCAGTGTCCGTGGCATTTAACCCCACTTCTGAATCAGCCTAGCTGATCAGGAACAGTCTCCAGTCAGTGAAAAGAGTGAGTGCCAAGGTGAATCCTTCACTATCCAAGGTTCTGGGATGGGTGTCACCCATGTCTGTGATGTGGCCTGGAAGTGGGAGACCTGTATTCAGGCACTGCTCTGCGTTTGCCAGACCCCAAATTGAACCCAGAGGACAACCAGGGTCTGGGTGGCTATTGTCAGGCAGTGAAGCCTAAAGGGGTGCTGCGGCATAGCCCGACTGATACTCGAGGGTGAAAAAGCCTGTAACTGGTGCCAGCCAAAGAGGGGAATGCCAGAGGTGCCCGGTTTCATTTTATAGCCCAGGTAAGCCTGGTTCTAATGGTCATGAGCTGGGTTGGTTTGAACAGAGTTGGTGATGGTTTGGCAGCCTCCATGACCTTGCCACTTGAACAGCTTGGGTGGGTATTTTGCCATCGCTTCCATATATAATATATTTTTCACATTTTTTTCAGCATACCCGTAGTGTTGTGGGCTCTCATTTGAATAGAAAATATAATATATTTTTTCAATATTTTCAGCATACTCAAATGTTTGTGTCTGGAAGCAGTTACTTACTCTTATGAAAATATATAATGCTGATATTCAACAATGGATTCCACTGTCTTGTCTTAAGTTAAAAGACAACTTGCAGGAGGACACCCAATGAAGCAATATCCACTTTAAAACCCATAAACATCTGAGCAAGTTTTTCTACCCAGTCCTTGTAGGTAATGTTGTCTGGATTGTGACTATTGAGCCACGTTTCATTTTCCCATGTTATCAGAGCACCCACACACTGCATCAGTTTGCAGGATTTCATCTGCAGGGATTTCAGCCTGAGAGTCTTGGTAGTGGACAGGGCATGTTTGCAACCATGAGCTCAGTCTCATTCTTTTATTGTTAGCTGTGTGTCTACCTCTGCAATCTGGCATTAACCATTGATTAATCTGAGTTAACAAAGCAGCCTAACCACAACAGGGAGACTTTCCTGTCTTACTTTTAGCCCAGTCTTGTGTATACAGTGTCCATGCTGCCTTACTATCTTTTTACCCTGTTGCTGAAGGTGTAAATACATGCATAATTTATGTGCAATATTTAGCTGGGCTTGGATACCTATTCAATGTGCAATCATTATTCAAAATGATCAGTTTATGATTTCAGAGTGTAAATATGTATACAGTCTTGGAAGTATATATATATAATATATTGTTAGTCATGTATATATAGGGTCTATTGGGGTAATTTGGGATTTTTTTGGTCGCTGCAAAACAAGTATTTAGATTTGGACTTCTAAGTTTGGATCTGAGCATTGTGGGTCATGGCTATAAAATGACATAATGGTAGAAGTAATTTGGAAAATATGAATACCCCAAACAAATGAGTTTCTTGAAAAAAAAATTTAGTGTCCCAAATTACCTCAGACCCCAGGGTAATTTGGGACACCACCTTATAATTGATATATACCACAATGAAATCAATGAACTGTAAATATTTTCTTACCCTGACAGATATTATAAAAGTCTTTCTTGTTATGTAGACTTATTTTCTATCTTCTTAGGCATATTATAGACATGAAAGCTACACTTCCAGGCTCCAGCAAGAACAAAAAAAAAAGCACCTGTGCCTAAATAATTACAGTTATGGTTTCTTGACCATTTTCAACTAATGATGAAACGAGAACATCTTACGGTTGATTATTTTGTACATGTATACACATTCTTCCTCCTTACTCATGAAGTTTGGTCTATACCTTACAATATATTTCAGCCTCTGGCACTGCATACTGCCCTCAATTGCCAACTAATAATGGAGGCTGGATTATTTCTATAACATCTCTGATATTGTAGGAGTGACTGTCTTCTCTTTGATGCCACTTCCAAGTGTTAAGGCTGCTTCTCTGTTTACAGCTGACAATCACACATGTCTTTCGTATCTTTATGCAACACTACTTATGGATATAACTACTACCAGTCTGCGCTGTCATAACCACTTCCTCAAAAGCCTCTGGACCATAAGTTGGACATGTGCGAGGCATGATTGGAAACATCAGTCTAGGAGCTTTTACATAATCTGAAACCCAAAAATGCTCATTACCCCATTAATGGCTAAAAAAACAAAAATAATTGAACAATCGGCAAATTCCCAAATTACCCAATTGAACACACAAGTTGTGCGAGCATATAAAAAATATTCCATTGGTAGATAGCCAATACTTTTAGCTATCCAACCATGTATTCATTTTTTTCTTCTAAATCTGTGTTGATTGGGGTGAGTCACTAATAGACAACAGAACTTGAAATAGCAGGTCTTTGATAGTAAGTATCAGCCACTTGAAGATATTCGGTTTGTGCACAGAATTTATGAAAAATCGCCAAAGTGAAGGTGTTTTTTTCAGGTCCCTGGGCCCTGATAATTTTGGTTTGGAAAAATTTACATTCTACAAACTTTGATGCTGTGTCTAAAGTTCCCATTGGATTAGGGCCAAATTTGGTGGTGATACTCGGAATATGTTTTAATACGTTGCAAACATGTAGAGGATTTTGGAAAGAAATGTAAACTTTTGTACCTTTATACAAATATACAACTGCAGGGAATCACCCCAGCTGAAATCGGAAAAAATAACTCCTTTGACAGTCGAGAATGGCAGCAAAAGATTAGCATTAAAAAACACCTGTCAGACAAAATATTTTACGTAAAATTTTATTTTAAGCAACTGATATATACTAATATAGGCATGCTCTTACTATTGGTACTCTCAAACTTTCAATTTCTGTTTCAATTATTGATATATGGGGGGTGCAGGGAGTCACCCCATTCAGTGCGGCACCTAATCACCCCCGATTAGGGGCCGTAGCTTGCTGCAGTTTTCCATAAATGACTTTTTTGGTTGACGATAGAATGTTGAAACTTATGGTGCTTCATGGTCTTGATAGTAGCTATACACACCTATATAGAAAGTTTTTTGACCATGTTCTTTTTGAATTATTTCAATGTAAGCGGGAAATGTGGGGAGTCACCCCGGTGTATGCTATAACTTTCTACTACAGACAGAAGTTTTTAGACCTAAAAATGTGTACATGAAAATTTCGTGCTTTCTTGTGTGTGTTAAATGAATAATTATGCTTACTTCCAATACATTCATTACAATTGATGTTATACACTGAGAAATAACAATTCAAGACCTTTCAAATGAGCTACTATAAATTGATTTTGAACAATTATATGATTTTACAGAAATTTATATAACAAATAATAGCCATTTTGTCCAAAATTACCCGGCACAACCCAAAAGTTTATTCAAAGTATGTCTGTAACTAACTGGCCAGCATTGAAAACAAATTCAAATAAATAAATGAAGCAACAGTAACAAAATTTCCTAATAGCAACATCCTTAGGAAAAGAATTGTTTGTTATGTGCAGGTGTTACTTGAAGGAGGTCACATGAGCAAGGGGCTCACTTCTCTAGTCCATCTCAAAATTACTGAATTACAGAAACCTGTATTAATATACCAAGCTATTTCCAATATGCCTTATAGTGGACATAATGCATCAAGGTGCAGTTAAAATAAAATTTAATTCCTTCAGACATGGTCAATGTTCTTTTTGGTTACAATTCAGTCTGAAACGCTCATCCTGTTTCAGTGCTGGTGACTGCCGTGGTGCTGGTGGTTGCATGAAGCCGGCGGTCACAGTGCAGCCACAGTGGTGTTGGGAAACATGGTCCTGCTAGTAGTGGTTATGGATGTCCGGCAGCTTCCCATCAGCAACCTCACCATAAGTATGCAAAAGTTGGTTTTCAGTGCTCCTTCCCACCCTGAAACCAAATTGACCCTCAGACAAAATGCCAGAATCTTCTAGAAAAGACATCAACTGGGACACAATAACCCGCTCCAGCACCTTACATCAAACAGAAGTGAGACCCACAGGTCCGTAATTGAGAGGGTTACTTTTTGAACCAGAGTTGAATATAGGAGCAGCACTAGATTCCTTCCAGGCCTCCGGTAAAACTCCCAGGTCCAATGATTTTGCAAAAATCAGAGACAAGGGCAATGACAGCTGTCAAGAGCATGACTTCAAAACACCAGGGTGAATGCCATCAGGTCCAGGGGCAGAAGATGAGTCTAAACCACCCAGAACCTGGAAAATTAACAGTCTAGTCACACAAATCCCATTCAATTTTCCAGGAAAAAAACTGATGTTGCAAAAGGCCGGCAGGATCAGCATCCACAAAAACAGACAAAAAAAAAGTCTCCAAACAGCTGACTCATGTCTTTTTGACCAGCAACAACCTCCTTCAGAGGACCAACAGAAGAACAGCCCTTCTTTCTTCCTCTGATATAGGAGTGAAACATCTTGGGAGTAACAGAGAAGTTATCTGCTAATTTCTGCTCATACAGACACTGGCTGTGGCATGATAAAATTCTGTACTCAAAAATAGGCCCACTAAATCTCTGCAAGGACGCCAACACCTCCTCATGCCGCCTACCAAGCTTTCCTCTCATAAGCTTATACTTCGCCCAAGCCCTAGATCTACTGGTCATTAGTTCCCTAGGAGGGTTCCTCAACCAACTTGATTGTGAAGCCGAGTCTCGAGTGGGAACAAACTTGTCCACAAGTGAATGAACAATTGTCTGAAACAAACTATAATTCTCCTCCACAGTGCCATACAGAAACTCGTAATGCCAGTCAATACCCTCTAAAACCTCTCTCATGCTCCTGTAATCACCACAAGACCACATAACTGATTTCAAACCAGGATCCCCTGCAACATCATTCATCTCAAAGATATACTCCACCAAGACAGGGGCATGGTGGCACCCCGGAAGAGGAGGCAAAACCGCCACAGAAGACACCCAAGCCTCCTCGGTAGTCAACACCAGATCAAGAATGCTACCCAAATCAACAAAAGTACCTTCCCTCACCCACTGAGTGAGTCCAAGAAGGACAGAACAATTAAGAAACTGAGAATCATTGGGAGGGATTTAATTATTAAAAATGTCTGCAGACCAATCCAATGAAGGCTAGTTAAAATCCCCAAGAACAACAAACTCTCTGTCAACACAAAACTCCATCAAGAATTCAATCAGTTTAGCATTCTCCTCAGCTGAGTAGGAGGGAGGGCGGTATGCCACCACAACCAGAAGATCATAATCAAGAAGGGAAATGGCAGCAACATTGGGTAAGTCACCTCAATTGGCACAACTTCAAAATGTTTAGCAACATACAAACAGACTCCATGCTTCTTCACCTCCCCCCTCACCAGCTGAAACCCTGGCAAATCAACAAAGGATGAGGACACCAAAGAAGTCAACCACGACTTACACACGCCCACCAACTGCAAATCCCACCGCTGCACCATATGACCAACAAAAGGGACCTTATTCATCAGAGAATTCAAATTGACACAGCACAACCTCAGACAGGAGAATTCCATCTAGTTTAAACTAGCTAGGAGACTAGCTAGTTTAAAGCACTGCCTCCGCGGTCCCCCGGGATGCCATGGGCACCATTCAAAGCTCCACGACCACCACCACCAGCGCCACGACCACCTGCAGCACCACTACCACGGCTTCCAAGCCTACCCCGGTCGCCGGCCGCACCGCGCACTCCGGCATCACCGCGACCGACAGCACCACCGCGGTCGCCAGTATCCCCCCTGCCCCCACCAGCACCTCCCCGGCTATCAGCAACTCCGCGGTCACCAGCACCGTCATGCCCACGCGCACCGCTCCCAGCACCACGACACCACCGCAGCCGCCCCAGCGCGACCGTCACCGCCTCGATAATCACCAGCCAGTGCACAACCAGAGGAATCCCCGGAAACAACAACAGGCCCACCCCAACCAGCACGGGGATCAGCCCCTTGTCCCACAGCAGCCGCCAAGAATTCACTTCTCTCCTCTCCGTCACCCTCTGATGCCCTAAGAGCACGCCTCCAAGTCAGCAACTCTCCTCTTTGCCTGTAGGTTAGGTCTTTCTGAATGTAAAGACTCCTAAAACCATCCAAGCTCTTTAGCCTAGGGGCCTGTGAGAGCCGGTTGTGCCTGGAATCATCATTGGTCACCTTTGCTCTGAACAGACCTGTAGTACCAATCTTGACCAAGTCAGTCAGAACAACATTGACACCCAAGACATGGCACACATCATGAAACTTTGTTTCAACCAGCTCAATGGTCTCGCACCCAAAACCTCTCAGCATAACTGAGCACTTCCTTTTCTCCCTTTCATTCAGCTCCCTCACTTCCTCATGACATCTGCCCTAAACAGCCCAACTCCAGGGGAGCCATCAGTGGCACAGCCTCCCAGACGACCAGTCTGTTTACTTTCTTGAGTTGACTCACAGCTGCCCCCACTCCTATCACCCGCCATCACACCTCTAACCTGCCCCACCAATGCTCCGACTACCACCAGCAATTGAGAAAATGACTCCTGAAGATGGTTGACAGTCTCCGAATCATCTCCGCAGCACCGACAGTCCAGTTTGCACAATTTGGCAGGCAGCGCACGCGAACATTGATAAGAAATATGTGATGCGCACGTGAAATCTTGGATGAAGCGCACGTGATGACACCTTTCAAAATATCGCACGCGGAGACAGTACATCGCACATGAACAATTTTTCAGAAATATTTGTTGTGCTAAAATTTCATGCACGCATTTTCCTCCATAGCATATTAATTCAAGCTGACACCAAGATTCCTAACCACTGCGCATCACCATCATTGAAGAACTACTAATTTCCGTGACCGAACAGTCTGGATCGTCATTGGTTACTGAGAGAATTGAACAAAAACCAATATCGCATATTTTTGGCGGGAGAATTAAAAATTGACGATTCCCAGTACAACAGGCAATATCAGTCAAGACAAAACGCATCAGCATTTGGTATGAATGCAACAATAGCTAAACTGTAATATTGAATTACGCCCTGCACGGTTCAAACAACAATTCAACATTACTGCATTTTTGACAATAGATGAAAACAAACACCGACGTCACACACGTAAACAAGTTTGCTGCAACATTCATGGAAAAAACAGCGGAGTGGGAGTACAAAAGTAAGTATTGTTAGTAATGGCAATTTTTAATAAGAACTAACAGGTATTGGTAATTATAATTTATAACTACCATAAGAAAGAGTATCATCTAAATGTTACATTCTGTTTCGTATGACGCCTGGTTGGTGAAAGACGCTTACGTCTATGTGCGGTCATCTCAAACTCTACACACATGTAATTCTGCAGTCTGTTTTGCAGTGCTCGCACCTCAAGCTCTCCGTTTTGTATATGTCAGTGGCGCACGTAACTCTACAAACATACTCTGCAAGCGCACGCAATGGTCTAGATGTGCCGATCTCAGCTTTTGAAGCGCACGGCTGGATCAGTTCTTAATATTTGGCGATGAAAACGCACGTAATGTTCTCAACCCCGTGCCCAATTGTGCAATCTGGCCAACAGTGACAACAAATATACCTTACAGCACCAGACCAATTTGATAGAACAGCATCAATCAATCTCCCCTCAATACCCATAAACACATGGTCTCTGAGTGGAAACCCCTCCGACAAACACCACAAAAAACAGGCTGACCACTAGCCTGGTATGGCAAAAGCCCCACGGCTACAGCAGCCCAACTGCCCACAAGACCACCAGCACGCCCAGTACTCCGTCCCCCACACTCACGTCAGCAGAGCCACCAGGCACCGCAGCTGACCGCAAAGGCTGTAGTAGGGTGAAAATCCTACTAGTGAATTATCATGTGTGTAATTTATTTGTCTCTCATACAGTGCTAATTATGATTTTCATTATGCTTTATTTTTCTAATTTTTGTTTTAGAGTAAGGAAAGTATTTCTGATAGTGAAGTGACATTGACTTTGGTGCGCTGGATGGCCTTGGCACTCTAATCTGATATAAAGTGCAGTAAATATGCAATTGAAGTGCCTCATCCCAGGTTATTGAATCGACCTGCTCTGAAGATTTAGCAGGTGAGGTAATCACATACACCTGCCAGTAGTACTGTGAGGTTTTGACCTGTTAGTGAGGATTGGCCATGTTGGGGGGTTCTTGGTTGTGGTAGCTTGCCAGGAGCAGACCACATGATGGAGTTCCCTGGTTGCTGTTTTGTCTTCTGGGACATTGGAGGGTGTGGTGTCTTCACACTGTCTGTATAGATGTGTGAAGATGCTGTCAATTATTACATTAGCTTTTAGTGTTGTTCTCTGAATACAAGTTACTTCCTGAATACTACATCAACATTTGCGGTATTTTACATAGGAACAGTGTATTGGAAATAACATGTGGGACTAACTATTTCATTCAAATCAGTGTTGAACATGTGATGGGAGTGGTTCTGTGTTGAAGTTGTGAAATCAGTTGGATATGCGTTAAGATCTTGGTCGTTGAGGCATCTATTGTGTAATTTAAATAAAAGATGAGTATTATATACAGTTAAGAGAGGCATTGTTATAGTGGATTTATTCTTATTGCATTGAAGCTTGCTTTGTGATAAATAATATTAGAGTAAAGTAAGGTTGATCATTATGCGCAATATGTAAATGTAAACGTTGGCAAAACAACGATAGAATGTTGGCTGCATTGTTGCTGGGTGCCTGGTGCCTGCTATGCTGGTGTGTGTGTGTTGTGGGTGAGCTAGTGGTGTAGCGATTTACTTGTTGCAGCTTATTCCTCAACTCATCACCGCCAGTGGGGGTCCAGGCTTCCATCTGTCTTGTGGTCTACCCAATTGCCATCAGTGCAGAGTTGCTACTTCCCGTGATTGTCAGCCCCTTTAGTGCTCTTGGAAGGTATATCGTCATCTGTGGCTGTTGGCAGTCATGTTAATTCTGTTAGCTACCTATCAAATGTTGTTGTGCAATTATATTATATTGGTGGTAGTTCCCTGAGTAGCAATGCAGGCTGTAGGGTGTGTAATATGTGATCCTATGTTTTTTGAAGTGTTTCATACCGTTATAAAATTATGTGTGCTGTTCTTTCTGTTCATTAGTTATACATGTTTTCTTCACCAGAGTTGGCTTGGTGCTTTTGCCGCCCTCTAGTGCTGCTTGGTTGTAGCTGTCCATGGTGCCAGCTCATTATCTGGGGCAAGGTGATTAGCTACCTGAATTTATTGCTTGTTGATTTGTATATTTGCTTATGTTTATACTGTAAATATTCACTATGCAATAATGAGGAGGCAGTAAATTGGTTCTTAGTGCTTATTCCTGCAAATCTGTTTACCGTTGACCTTGTATGCTGTGCTGTTTACCGTTGACCTCCCACCAAGGAGAGCGGGACCAGGTAATTTGGGATGTGTAAAGCTTTTGCCAGACCTGGTTCTCAAACATTGATTGGGGGACTGCTTGGTCAACTAGGTCTTGTTCTGAGCAGTTCATGTGTATATATGTATTTGACCAAGTCAATTGTGATACTTCCCTGGTGACCATTGTGTAATTTGAAATAATGGGGAAGAAATATATCAGTGATATTTGCCAGGGTTATATATGATTGTATTTTTGTGATACCGGCAATTTGTGTGCAATATTAAGCAGCTATAGGGTCCTGTGTAAATATGTATATGGATTTAGTGAAATTCTGAGTTGTGCTTTCAGCCAAATATAGTTGCCATTTATTAGTCCTTATTTGGGAATAGCTGTTGTAAATATGTACAGAATGTAAATAGAGTGGTTTCACTCTTTTTATGAGAGAGATATAATGTTTTGAATTAAAAGTACTAATAACCCTTTTTACAGATCCAGTTCCTAATTGAACATTTTATCTGTGCTGATTGTGTTTGTATTGTCTAGCTTTCATTGACAGGGGAGTCATTGATTGTGTGTGTAGGGAGGGAGGGAATGCTGTGAAGTATTTTTGCTGCAGGTGCAGGAGTGGGTCCGGGGTGGGGTCTGGTGTTGGTGATGGAAGTAAGTCAGATCTTCTGTCAGCATTTGATCAGCTGCTTGCTGCTGTGGGATCAATCTCTAGGGGGCTGTCTGAAGTTTCTGAGAGGTTGGATGCAATGTCTGCTGCAGGAGGTGTTTCTGCTGTCATGAGGGGCGCTGAGTTGTCTGTGAGTGAGGTGGAGTTGATGATTGAGGAGAGAGTAGCCAGGTCTGCTG
>SDVV010035282.1:0-11080 GCA_016164225.1 Gammarus roeselii
GAGTAAGTTAGGTGTCGAGTAAGTTAGGTTATGAGTTAGTAAGGTGTCGAGTAAGTAAGGTGTCGAGTTAGTAAGACGTAGAGTTAGTAAGACGTCGAGTTAGTATGACGTCGAGTTAGTAAGACGTCGAGTCAGTAAGACGTCGAGTTAGTAACACGTGGAGTTAGTAAGACTTTCGAGTTAGTAGGACTTCGAGTTAGTAAGACGTCGAGTTAGTAAGATGTCGAGTTAGTCAGGTGTCGAGTTAGTCACGTGTCGAGTTAGTCAGGTGTCGAGTAAGTTAGGTGTCGAAATAGTTAGGCGTCGGAATAGTTAGGTGTCGAAATAGATTGGTGTCGAAATAGTTAGGTTTCGAGTTAGTTAGGTGTCGAATAAGCTAGAAGTGAAGGTACTTGGGTGTTGAGTTAGTTAAAAGTTAGTTAGATGTCGAATTAGTAAGGTATTGAGTTGGTTAGGTGTCTAGTTAGTTAGGTGTCGAGTTAGTCAGGTGTTGAGTTAGTTAGGTGTCGAGTTAGTTAGGTGTAGAGTTAGTTACATGTCAGGTTATTTGGGTGTCGCGTTAGTTAGGTGTCGAGTAAGTTAGGTGTCGAGTTAGTTATGTGTCGAATTAGTAAGGTGTCGAGTTAATTAGGTGTCGATATAATAATGTGTCAAGTTAGATAGGTGTCGAATTAGTTAGGTGTCGAGTTAGTTAGGTGTCGATTTAGTTATGTGTCGAGTTAGTTATGTGTCGAGTTATTTAGTTGTCGAGTTATTTAGTTGTCGAATTAGTTGGGTGTCGATTTATTAACTAGTCAAGTTAGTTAGGTGTCGATTTAGTTAGGTGTCGATTTAGTTAGGTGTCGAGTTAGTTAGGTGTCAAGTTATTTAGTTGTCGTGTTAGTTACATGTCAAGTTAGTTAGGTGTCGAGTTAGTTATGTGTCGAGTTAGTTAGATGTCGAGTTGGTTAGATGTCGAGTTAGTTAGGTATCGAGTTAGTTATGTGTCGAGGTATTTAGTTGTCGAGTTATTTAGTTGTCGAGTTAGTTGGGTGTCGATTTATCAACTATTAAAGTTAGTTGGGTGTAGAGCTAGTTAAGTGTCGAGTTAGTTAGGTCTCGAGTTAGTTAGGTGTCAAGTTAGTTAGGTGTCGAGTTAGTAAGGTGTCGATTTACTTAGGTGTCGATTTAGTTACTCGTCGAGTTAATTAGGTGTCGTGATAGGTGTCGAGTTAGTTAAACGTCGAGTTAGTTGTGTGTCGAGTCAGTTAGGTGTCGAGTTAGTTCTGCGTCGAGTTAGTTGTGTGTCTAGTTAGTTAGGTATCGAGTTAATTAGGCGTCGAGTTAGTTAGGTGTCGAGTTAGTTTGGTGTCGAGTTTGTTAGGTGTCGAGTTAGTTAGGTGTCGAGTTAGTTATATGTGAAGTTAGTTAGGTGACGAGTTAGTTGGGTGTCGATTTAAGTGGGTGGCAATTACGTAGGGTGTCGACTTTATTTGGGTGTTCAGTTGGATGTCGAGTTAGTTAGGCGTCTAGTTAGTAAGGCGTCTGGTTAGTTAGGCGACGAGATATTTAGGTGTATAGTTGATTAGGTGTCGCGTTAGTTGAATGTCGATTTATTTAGATGACGAGTTAGTTAGATGTCGAATCAATTAGGTGTCGGTTTAGCTAGGTATTGATTTAGTTTGGTGTCGAGTTAGTTAAGTGTCGAGTTAGTTGGGTGTCGAGTTAGTTAATGGTCGAGTTAGTTGGGGGTCGATTAAGTTACTTGTCAATGTAGTTAGGTATCCATTTGGTTAGGTGTCAAGATAGTGAAATGTCAGGTTAGTTAGGTGTCGAGTTAGTTAGGTGTCGAGTTAGTTCGTTGTCGAGTTGGTTAATTGTCGAGTTAGTTAAATGTCGTGTTAGTTAGGTGTCGAACTAGTTGAAAGTCGAGTTAGTTAGGTGTCGAGTTAGTGTGATGTCGAGTTAGTAAGGTGTCTAGTTGGTAAGGTGTCTAGTCAGTAAGGTGTCGAGTTAGTTAGGTGTCGATTTACTTAATTGTCAAGTTAGTTAGGTGTCGAGTTAGTTAATTGTCGAGTTAGTTAGTTGTCGAGTTGATTAATTGTCGAGTTAGTTAAATGTCGTGTTAGTTAGGTGTCGAACTAGTTGAAAGTCGAGTTAGTTGGGTGTCGAGTTAGTGTGATGTCGAATTAGTAAGGTGTCTAGTTGGTAAGGTGTCTAGTCAGTAAGGTGTCGAGTTAGTTAGGTGTCGAGTTAGTTAGGTGTCGAGTTAGTTAGGTGTCGAGTTCGTCAGGTGTCGAGTTATTCAGTTGTCGAGTTAGTTACATGTCAAGTTAGTTAGGTGTCGAGTTAGTTATGTGTCGAGTTAGTTAGATGTCGAGTTAGTTAGATGTCGAGTTAGTTAGGTGTCGAGTTAGTTATGTGTCGAGTTATTTAGTTGTCGAGTTATTTAGTGGTCGAGTTAGTTGGGTGTCGATTTATTAACTAGTCAAGTTAGTTAGGTGTCGATTTAGTTAGGTGTCGAGTTAGTTAGGTGTCGAGTTATTTAGTTGTCGAGTTAGTTACACGTCAAGTTAGTTAGGTGTCGAGTTAGTTATTTGTCGAGTTAGTTAGATGTCGAGTTAGTTAGATGTCGAGTTAGTTAGGTGTCGAGTTAGTTAGGTGTCGAGTTAATTAGTTGTCGAGTTAGTTACATGTCAAGTTAGTTAGGTGTCGAGTTAGTTATGTGTCGAGTTAGTTAGATGTCGAGTTAGTTAGGTGTCGAGTTAGTTATGTGGCGAGTTATTTAGTTGTCGAGTTATTTAGTTGTCGAGTTAGTTGGGTGTCGATTTATCAAATTTTCAAGTTAGTTGGGTGTAGAGCTAGTTAGGTATCGAGTTAGTTAGGTTTCGAGTTAGTTAGGTGTCAAGTTAGTTAGGTGTCGAGTTAGTAAGGTGTCGATATACTTAGGTGTCGATTTGGTTACTTGTCGAGTTAATTAGGTGTCGTGATAGGTGTCGAGTTAGTTAAACGTCGAGTTAGTTGTGTGTCGAGTCAGTTAGGTGTCGAGTTAGTTCTGCGTCGAGTTAGTTGTGTGTCTAGTTAGTTAGGTATCGAATTAATTATGTGTCGAGTTAGTTAGGTGTCGAGTTAGTTTGGTGTCGAGTTAGTTAGTTGTCGAGTTAGTTATGTGTCGAGTTAGTTATATGTGAAGTTAGTTAGGTGACGAGTTAGTTGGGTGCCGATTTAAGTGGGTGGCGATTACGTAGGGTGTCGACTTTAGTTGGGTGTTCAGTTGGATGTCGAGTTAGTTAGGCGTCTAGTTAGTAAGGCGTCTGGTTAGTTAGGCGTCGAGTTAGTTTGGCGTTGAGTTAGTTAGGTGTCGAGTAACATAGGTGTCGAGTAATTTAGGTGTCGAGTTAATTAGGTGTCGATTTACTTATTTGTCAGTTAAGTTAGCTGTCGAGTTAGTTTATTGTCGAGTAAGTTAAGGGTCGAGTAAGTTAGGTGTCGAGTAAGTAAGGTGTCGAGTTAGTTAGGTGTCGAGTTATTTAGGTGTCGAGTGAGTTAGGAGTCGAGTAAGTTAGGTGTCGAGTAAGTTAGGTTTTGAGTTAGTAAGGTGTCAAGTAAGTAAGGTGTCGAGTTAGTAAGACGTCGAGTTAGTATGACGTCGAGTTAGTGTGACGTCAAGTTAGTAAGACGTCGAGTTAGTAAGACGTCGAGTTAGTAAGACGCGGAGTTAGTAAGACTTCGAGTTAGTAGGACTTCGAATTAGTTAGACGTCGAGTTAGTAAGATGTCGAGTTAGTCAGGTGTCGAGTTAGTCACGTGTCGAGTTAGTCAGGTGTCGAGTTAGTTAGGTGTCGAAATAGTTAGGCGTCGAAATAGTTAGGTGTCGAAATAGATTGGTGTCGAAATAGTTAGGTGTCGAGTTAGTTAGGTGTCGAATAAGCTAGAAGTGAAGATACTTGGGTGTTAAGTTTGTTAAAAGTTAGTTAGATGTCGAATTAGTAAGGTATCGAGTTGGTTAGGTGTCTAGTTTTGTGTAGAGATAGTAAGGTGTCGAGTTGTTTGGATGTCAAGTTAGTTGGTTCTCGATTTAATTACTTGTCAAGTCAGTTAGGTGTCGAGTTAGTTAAATGTTGATTTAGTTAGGTGTCGAGTTAGTTAAGTGTCGATTTAGTCATTTGTCGAGTTCGATAGGTGTCGAGCTAGTTAGGTTCGAGATATTTAGGTGTCGAGTTGATTAGGTGTCGCATTAGTTGAATGTCGAGTTATTTCGATGTCGAGTTAGTTAGATGTCGAGTCAGTTACTGTAGGTGTCGGTTTAGTTAGGTGTTGATTTAGTTTGGTGTCGAGTTAGTTAGGTGTCGAGTTAGTTGGGTGTCGAGTTAGTTAATGGTCGAGTTAGTTGGGGGTCGATTTAGTTACTTGTCAATGTAGTTAGGTATCCATTTGGTTAGGTGTCAACATAGTGAAATGTCAGGTTAGTTAGGTGTCGAGTTAGTTAGGTGTCGAGTTGGATAGGTGTCGAATTGATAAGGTGTTGATTTACTTGATTGTCAAGTTAGTTAGGTGTCGAGTTAGTTAATTGTCGAGCTAGTTAGTTGTCGAGTTGGTTAATTGTCGAGTTAGTTAAATGTCGTGTTAGTTAGGTGTCGAACTAGTTGAAAGTCGAGTTAGTTAGGTGTCGAGTTAGTGTGGTGTCGAGTTAGTAAGGTGTCTAGTTGGTAAGGTGTCTAGTCAGTAAGGTGTCGAGTTAGTTAGGTGTCGAGTTAGTTAGGTATCGAGTTAGTTAGGTGTCGAGTTCGTTAGGTGTCGAGTTATTCAGTTGTCGAGTTAGTTACATGTCAAGTTAGTTAGGTGTCGAGTTAGTTATGTGTCGAGTTAGTTAGATGTCGAGTTAGTTAGATGTCGAGTTAGTTAGGTGTCGAGTTAGTTATGTGTCGAGTTATTTAGTTGTCGAGTTATTTAGTTGTCGAGTTAGTTGGGTGTCGATTTATTAACTAGTCAAGTTAGTTAGGTGTCGATTTAGTTAGGTGTCGAGTTAGTTAGGTGTCGAGTTAGTTAGGTGTCGAGTTATTTAGTTGTCGAGTTAGTTACATGTCAAGTTAGTTAGGTGTCGAGTTAGTTATGTGTCGAGCTAGTTAGATGTCGAGTTAGTTAGGTGTCGAGTTAGTTATGTGTCGAGTTATTTAGCTGTCGAGTTATTTAGTTGTCGAGTTAGTTGGGTGTCGATTTATCAACTATTCAAGTTAGTTGGGTGTAGAGTTAGTTAGGTATCGAGTTAGTTAGGTGTCAAGTTAGTTAGGTGTCGAGGAAGTAAGGTGTCGATTTAATTAGGTGTCGATTTGGTTACTTGTCGAGTTAATTAGGTGTCGTGATAGGTGTCGAGTTAGTTAAACGTCGAGTTAGTTGTGTGTCGAGTCAGTTAGGTGTCGAGTTAGTTCTGCGTCGAGTTAGTTGTGTGTCTAGTTAGTTACAGTAGGTTTCGAATTAATTAGGTGTCGAGTTAGTTAGGTGTCGAGTAAGTTTGGTGTCGAGTTTGTTAGGTGTCGAGTTAGTTATGTGTCGAGTTAGTTATATGTGAAATTAGTTAGGTGACGAGTTAGTTGGGTGTCGATTTAAGTGGGTGGCGATTACGTAGGGTATCGACTTTAGTTGGGTGTTCAGTTGGATGTCGAGTTAGTTAGGCGTCTTGTTAGTAAGGCGTCTGGTTAGTTAGGCGTCGAGTTAGTTTGGCGTTGAGTTAGTTAGGTGTCGAGTAACATAGGTGTCGAGTAATTTAGGTGTCGAATTAATTAGGTGTCGATTTACTTATTCGTCATTTTAGTTAGCTGTCGAGTTAGTTTACTGTCGAGTAAGTTAAGGGTCGAGTAAGTTAGGTGTCGAGTAAGTAAGGTGTCGAGTTAGTTAGGTGTCGAGTTATTTAGGTGTCGAGTGAGTTAGGTGTCGAGTAAGTTAGGTGTCGAGTAAGTTAGGTTTTGAGTTAGTAAGGTGTCGAGTAAGTAAGGTGTCGAGTTAGTAAGACGTCGAGTTAGTATGACGTCGAGTTAGTATGACGTCGAGTTAGTATGACGTCGAGTTAGTATGACGTCGAGTTAGTAAGACGTCGAGTTCGTAAGACGTCGAGTTAGTAAGACGCGGAGTTAGTAAGACTTCGAGTTAGTAGGACTTTGAATTAGTTAGACGTTGAGTTAGTAAGATGTCGAGTTAGTCAGGTGTCGAGTTAGTCACGTGTCGAGTTAGTTAGGTGTCGAGTTAGTTAGGTGTCGAAATAGTTAGGCGTCGAAATAGTTAGGTGTCGAAATAGATTGGTGTCGAAATAGTTAGGTGTCGAGTTAGTTAGGTGTCGAATAAGCTAGAAGTGAAGATTACTTGGGTGTTGAGTTATTTAAAAGTTAGTTAGATGTCGAATAAGTAAGGTATCGAGTTGGTTAGGTGTCTAGTTATGTGTAGAGATAGTAAGGTGTCGAGTTGTTTGGATGTCAAGTTAGTTGGTTCTCGATTTAATTACTTGTCAAGTTAGTTAGGTGTCGAGTTAGTTAAATGTTGATTTAGTTAGGTGTCGAGTTGGTTAGGTGTCGAGTTAGTTAAGTGTCGATTTAGTCATTTGTCGAGTTCGATAGGTGTCGAGTTAGTTAGGTTCGAGATATTTAGGTGTCGAGTTGATTAGGTGTCGCATTTGTTGAATGTCGAGTTATTTCGATGTCGAGTTAGTTAGATGTCGAGTCAGTTAGGTGTCGGTTTTGTTAGGTATTGATTTAGTTTGGTGTCGAGTTAGTTAGGTGTCGAGTTAGTTGGGTGTCGAGTTAGTTAATGTTCGAGTTAGTTGGGGGTCGATTTAGTTACTTGTCAATGTAGTTAGGTACCCATTTGGTTAGGTGTCAAGATAGGGAAATGTCAGGTTAGTTAGGTGTCGAGTTAGTTAGGTGTCGAGTTGGATAGGTGTCGAATTATTAAGGTGTTGATTTACTTGATTGTCAAGTTAGTTAGGTGTCGCGTTAGTTAATTGTCGAGTTAGTTAGTTGTCGAATTGGTCAATTGTCGAGTTAGTTAAATGTCGTGTTAGTTAGGTGTCGAACTAGTTGAAAGTCGAGTTAGTTAGGCGTCGAGTTAGTGGGGTGTCGAGTTAGTAAGGTGTCTAGTTGGTAAGGTGTCTAGTTAGTAAGGTGTCGAGTTAGTTAGGTGTCGAGTTAGTTAGGTGTCGAGTTAGTTGGGTGTCGATTTAGTTACTTGTCAAGTTAGTTGGATGTCGATTTAGTTACTTGTCAAGTTAGTTAAATGTCGAGTTAGTTAGGTGGCAAGTTAATAGATGTCGAGTTAGAAAGGTTGCGAGTTAATAGATGGCGAGTTAGTTTAGTGTCAAGTTAGTTAGGTGTCGAGTTAGTTGGGTGTCGAGTTAGTTACGTGTCGTGTCAGCTAGGTGTCGAGATAGTTAATTGTCGAGTTAGTTAGGTGTCGAGTTAGTTAGGTGTCGAGTTAGTTAGGTGTCGAGTTAGTTAGGTGTCGAGTTAGTTAGGTGTCGAGTTGGTTAGGTGTCGAGTTATTTAGTTGTCGAGTTAGTTACATGTCAAGTTAGTTAGATGTCGAGTTATTTAGGTGACGAGTTAGTAAGGTGTCGATTTAGTTAGGTAACTATTAGTTACTTGTCGAGTTAATTAGGTGTCGTGTTAGGTGTCGAGTTAGTTAAATGTCGAGTTAGTTGTGTGTCGAGTCAGTTAGGTGTCGAGTTAGTTGTGCGTCGAGTTAGTTGTGTGTCTAGTTAGTTAGGTGTCGAGTTAGTTAGGTGTCGAGTTAGTTATGTGTCGAGTTAGTTTGGTGTCGAGTTAGTTAGGTGTCGATTTAATTGGGTGGCGATTACGTTGGGTGTCGACTTTACTTGGGTGTTTAGTTGGATGTCGAGTTAGTTAGGCATCTAGTTAGTTAGGCGTCTGGTTAGTTAGGCGTCGAGTTAGTTAGGCGTCGAGTAAGTTAGGCGTCGAGTAAGTTAGGTGTCGAGTAAGTTAGGTGACGAATAAGTTAGCTTTTGAGTTTGTA
Source organism: Gammarus roeselii (assembly GCA_016164225.1). Classification (NCBI taxonomy): domain Eukaryota; kingdom Metazoa; phylum Arthropoda; class Malacostraca; order Amphipoda; family Gammaridae; genus Gammarus; species Gammarus roeselii. The sequence goes on from SDVV010035282.1 coordinate 7,998, forward strand.
AGGTGTCATGTTAGTAAGATGTCGAGTTATTAAGACATCGAGTTAGTGAGATGTCGAGTTAGTAAGACTTCGAATAGGTAGGACTTCGAGTTAGTAAGACGTCGAGTTAGTCAAGTGTCGAGTTAGTCAGGTGTCGAGTTTGTTAGGTGTCGAGTTATTTAGTTGTCGAGTTAGTTACATGTCAAGGTAGTTAGGTGTCGAGTTAGTTATGGATCGAGTTAGTTAGATGTCGAGTTAGTTATGTGTCGAGTTTTTTAGTTTTCGAGTTATTTAGTTGTCGAGTTAGTTGGGTGTCGATTTATTAACTAGTCAAGTTAGTTAGGTGTCGATTTAGTCAAGTGTCGATTTAGTTAGGTGTCGATTTAGTTGGGTGTCGATTTGGTTAAGTGTCGACCTAATTAGTTGTCGAGTTAGTTAGGTGTCGAGTTAGTTAGGTGTTGAAATAGTTAGACGTCGAGTTGCTTATCTGTAGAGCTAGTTAGGTGTCGAGTTAGTTAGGTTTCGAGTTAGTTAGGTGTCGAGTAATTTAGTTGTCGAGTTAATTAGGTGTTGATTTACTTATTTGTCAAGTTAGATAGCTGTCGAGTTAGTTCATTGTCGAGTAAGTTAGGTGTCGAGTTAGTAAGGTGTCGAGTTAGTTAGGTGTCGCGTTAGTTATGTGTCGAGTAAGTTAGGTTTTGAGTTAGTAAGGTGTCGAGTAAGTAAGGTGTCGAGTTAGTAAGACGTCGAGTTAGTAAGACGTCGAGTTAGTAGGACTTCTAGTTAGTAGGACTTCGAGTTAGTTAGACGTCGAGTTAGTAAGATGTCGAGTTAGTCAGGTGTCGAGTTAGTTAGGTGTCGAAATAGTTAGGCGTCGAAATAGTTAGGTGTCGAAATAGATAGATGTCGATAATAGTTAGGTGTCGAGTTAGATAGGTGTCGAATAAGCTAGAAGTGAAGATACTTGGGTGTTGAGTTAGTTAAAAGTTAGTTAGATGTCGAATTAATAAAGATTGAGTTGGTTAGGTGTCTAGTTATGTGTCGAGATAGTAAAGTGTCGAGTTGTTTGGATGTCGAGTTAGTTGGTTGTCGATTTAATTACTTGTCAAGTTAGTTAGGTGTCGAGTGAGTTAAATATTGATTTAGTTAGGTGTCGAGTTAGTTAGGTGTCGAGTCAGTTAGGTGTCGAGTTAGTTAGGTGTCGAGTTAGTTAAGTGTCGATTTAGTTATTTGTCGACTAAGTTAGGTGTCGATTTAGTTAGGTTCGAGATATTTAGGTGTCGAGTTATTTAGACGTCGAGTTATTTAGACGTCGAGTTAGTTGAATGTCGAGTTAGTTAGGTGTCGGTTTATTTAGGTATCGATTTAGTTAGGTGTCGAATTAGTTAGGTGTCGAGTTAGTTGCGTGTCGAGTTAGTTATTGGTCGAGTTAGTTGGGGGTCGAATTAATTACTTTTCAAGTTAGTTGCATGTCGATTTAAATACTTGTCAGGTTAGTTAAATGTCGAGTTAGTAAGGTGGCGAGTTAATAGAAGTCGAGTTAGAAAGGTTGCAAGTTAAAAGATGATGGGTTAGTTGAGTGTCAAGTTAGTTAGGTGTCGAGTTAGTTGGGTGTCGAGTTAGTTACGTGTCGTGTCAGCTAGGTGTTGAGTTAGTTAATTGTCGTGTTAGTTAGGTGTCGAGTTAGTTAGGTGTCGAATTAGTTAGGTGTCGAGTTAGTTAGGTGTCGAGTTAGTTAGGTGTCGAGTTAGTTAGGTGTCGAGTTATTTAGTTGTCGAGTTAGTTACTTGTCAAGTTAGTTTGGTTTCGAGTTAGTTATGTGTCGAGTTAGTTAGATGTCGAGTTAGTTAGATGCCGAGTTAGGTAGGTGTCGAGTTAGTTATGTGTCGAGTTATTTAGTTGTCGAGTTATTTAGTTGGCGAGTTAGTTGGGTGTCGATTTATTAACTAGTCAAGTTAGTAAGGTGTCGATTTAGTTAGGTGTCAATTTAGTTAGGTGTCGATTCGGTTAGGTGTCGAGTTATTTACTTGTCGAGGAGGTTAGGTGTCGAGTTACTTGTGTGTCTAGTTATTCAGGTTTCGAGTTAGTTATGTGTCGAGTTATATAGTGGTCGAGTTATTTAGTTGTCGAGTTAGTTGGGTGTCGATTTATCAACTAGTCAAGATAGTTAGGTGTCGATTTAGTTAGGTGTCGATTTAGTCAGGTGTTGAGTTAGTTAGGTGTCGAGTTATTTAGTTGTCGAGTTAGTTCCATGTCAAGTTAGTTAGGTGTCGAGTTAGTTATGTGTCGAGTTAGTTAGATGTCGAGTTATTTAGATGTCGAGTTAGTTAGGTGTCGAGTTAGTTAGGTATCGAGTTATTTAGTTGTCGAGTTAGTTACATGTCAAGTTAGTTAGGTGTCGAGTTAGTTATGTGTCGAGTTAGTTAGATGTCGAGTTAAATAGATGTCGAGTTAGTTAGGTGTCGAGTTAGTTATGTTTCGAGTTATTTAGTTGTCGAGTTATTTAGTTGTCGAGTTAGTTGGGTGTCGATTTATTAACTAGTCATGTTAGTTAGGGGTTGAGCTTGTTAGGTGTCGAGTTAGTTAGGTTTCGAGTTAGTTAGGTGTTGAGAAAGTTAGGTGTCGAGTTAGTAAAGAGTCGATTTACATAGGTGTCGATTTAGTTACTTGTCGAGTTACTTAGGTGTCGTGATAGGTGTTGAGTTAGTTAAATGTCGAGTTAGTTGTGTGTCGAGTCAGTTAGGTGTCGAGTTAGTTCTGCGTCGAGTTAGTTGTGTGTCTAGTTAGTTAGGTATCGAGTTAATTAGGTGTCGAGTTAGTTAGGTGTCGAGATAGTTAGGTGTCGAGATAGTTAGGTGTCGAGTTAGTTAGGCATCGAGTTAGTTAGGTGTCGAGTTAGTTAGGTGTCGAGTTAGTTAGGTGTCGAGTTAGTCAGGTGTTGAGTTAGTTAGGTGTCGAGTTAGTTAGGTGTAGAGTTAGTTACATGTCAGGTTATTTGGGTGTCGAGTTAGTTAGGTGTCGAGTAAGTTAGGTGTCGAGTTAGTTATGTGTCGAATTAGTTAGGTGTCGAGTTAATTAGGTGTCGATATACTTATGTGTCAAGT
>SDVV010035283.1:0-11080 GCA_016164225.1 Gammarus roeselii
CATTCCAACACGGCCGAGTGCATACCTGCATTCCAACACGGCCGAGTGCATACCTGCATTCCAACACGGCCGAGTGCATACCTGCATTCCATCACGGCAGAGTGCATACCTGCATTCCAACACGGCAGAGTGCATACCTGCATTCCATCACGGCCGAGTGCATACCTGCATTCCAACACGGCCGAGTGCATGCCTGCATCCCAACACGGCCGAGTGCATACCAGCATTCCATCTCGGCCGAGTGCATACCTGCATTCCAACACGGCCGGATGCATACCTGCATTCCAACAAGGCCAAGTGTATGCTTGCATTCCAACACAGCCGAGTGCATGCCTGCATTCCTACACGGTTGAGTGCATTTCTGTATTCTATCACGGCCGAGTGCATACCTGCATTCCAACACGGCCGAGTGCATGCCTGCATTCCAACACTGCCGAGTGCATGCCTGCATTCCAGCACGGCCGAGTGCATGCCTGCATTCCAGCACAACCGAGTGCATTTCTGCATTCTATCACGGCCGAGTGCATACCTGCATTCCAACACGGCCGAGTGCATGCCTGCATTCCAATACTGCCAAGTGCATGACTGCATTCCAGCACGGCCGAGTGCATTTCTGCATGCTATCACGGCCAAGCGCATGCCTGCATTCCAGCACGGCCGAGTGCATTTCTGTATTCTATCACGGCCGAGTGCATACCTGCATTCCAGCACGGCCGACTGCATGCCTGCATTCCAGCACGGCCGAGTACATTTCTGCATTCTATCACGGTCGAGTGCATACCTGCATTCCAACACGGCCGAGTGCATGCCTGTATTCCAACACGGCCGAGTGCATACCTGCTTTCCAACTCGGCCAAGTGTATGCCTGCATTCCAACACGGCCTAGTGCATGCCTGTATTCCAACATGACCCAGTGTATGCCTGCATTCCAACACAACTGATGGCTTGCCTGCATTCCATCACGGCAGAGTGCGTGCCTGCATTCCAATACGGCCGAGTGTATGCCTGCATTCCAACACAGCTGAGTGCATGCCTGCATTTCATCACAACAAAGTGCATGCCTGTATTCCAACACGGCCGAGTGCATGCCTGCACTCCATAACGGCCGAGTGCATGCCCGCATTCCAACTCGGCAAGATGCATTCCTGCTGGATACGTGTTCAAATATTTAAGGCAACAATCACAATTTATCGATCACCAAACAATAAGATAAAAGCTGGCCTTAATTCAGCATTTATTTCTGTCGCTTCCAATTACGCCTGAAGACCCCCCGCCTCATTCTTCCTCGCCTGTGCCCCCAGTCTTTGGGGGCAGTGACGAGAAAATGAGACAAGGAAAATGAGACAAAGAAAATTGTTCGTCAGTCCAGGGAAAAGTTCGAAACGCACTGATCTTTCAGGAAAACCTTCAAGGTTGGTCTTCCAGGAGTTCAGAGATCCGCAGAGCTCTTCTGGATTTGCACTTTAGCACAGCTCTCCTTTCAGAGCTTTTGGATGAAAAAAGTTCACGTTGGCAGTTGAGTTTGTGCGTTGTGCATGACACTTGATTATTCACAGGTATTTTTTTGTAAACACTTCAATAAATTATGTCGGAAAATGACATCAGGTCACTTGTGATGAGGGATAACATTTTGTTTCTCGCTCCCTAGACGAATTCATATCACCATAAAAATGGCTTCCTGTTATAACGTAAAAGAAAGCATTCCCGTGTGCAAAGCAGAGAGAAACAATGATTGTCTTCACTGGTCAAATTACACCAATTTTCACGGACTGTCGATGTTAAGAAAAAACAAAAACTTGTGCGTTTCATTTCATAAATATTCACTATTACAGGGTGAGTCTCAGGCAAGCGTAAACAGAAACGCAAGTTCTTCTTCTTCTTCTTTATTTCAATTGCTAGTTCTAATCGGCTGCCCGACAACGAACGCTCATCCCTGTTATCGCTACTGAGAGAGAACAACGGTGACCAGCTTACGTAATGCAGATATTCCTAATTCAAAACATAATGAACTCGATATTAACAGGATTTTGATTGTCTTTCTCGACTGCTTGACTGTCAGGTGTGTTTGGAGATAACTTCAACCCTGCTTAGCAACATTAACTTCTTTTAGTCTATTTTGCATCCATCGCATACGTTGACCAAGTCCTGCTTATTTAATGAGCATTCAATGACACCCTCAGTGTCCTATTGACACCTATTCATTTGGCAACATCTCCGCGTTGACCTCTAAAATATTGAATTCAATCATATCCTGTATCGTTTGGTCACTCAACTCATATTTCGTGTCAAAATATCGATGAACATATTGGACAATTCGGTGTGCATTGCTCGATACGTGCATAAACACATACTCACTGAAATCTAATTCTGAAAACTCTTCAGTTTCGTTTTATATAAATAACTGATATTTTCTTCATCTTATGAGAGATGTTTTCAATGGTTTCGTCGAAGTGCTTTCATTATTTCCCGTAATTTAGTGCATTTTTATTTTTGAGTAGAACAGACGAGAAGCATTCACGCTCAATGACGGTTTCAATGAAACAATAATCAATCTTTGCTTCACGTGCTCTTCGTCTAGTCCATCATTGCACACCAAAGCATGCCTGTGTTCAGTTTTGGTTGAGCTCGAAACGGCCGAGTGGAGGCTCGTGAATGACATCTTTGAAACACAAATGCTCGGTTTTTCGCAGCATACATCAAACACCGAAGCAAAAAAAATCAGGTCTAGACAATTTCTATCGATGAAAAATAGGTTTATAATTAACCGAAAAGAATACACACATATATTCACTACTGCTTTAATGCAAGCAGATCAGGCCAGCTTGTGCCAGTATCAGCACCCGTCACCCGTCCCTGGCTCCGCTGCCCCGAAAGCCCAATGCCCCGATGCCCCGCCAGTATCAGCACCCGTCACCCGTTCCTGGCTACGCTGCCCCGAAAGCCCAATGCCCCGATGCCCCGCCAGTATCAGCAACCGTCACCCGTCCCTGGCTGCGCTGCCCCGAAAGCCCAATGCCCTGATGCCCCGGTCCGCCTGCCAGGGCCGATCGAGCGAGGGACGCGAGATTGGATTTTGTTATTCCGTTCAGAAAGTTATTGCGCCGTCCGAACGACCCCCCAAACTTCAAGTAGAATTAGAACACTGATAGCGGAATTTGACCTAAAACTTTGGATGAGTTCTAATGTGGGCTTCCGGCATACAAATGAGGGGCGAGACTTCCTTGGCTGACGGGGATGGTGTAGGGGTTAGTTATTGAGTGGGGAGCTGGCATGCCAATGATCATAAGCGAAGAGGATTGTGCTGATTGATGGGGCTGGAAGTTGGTTTGGATGGGCCCACATCCAGCATACTAACGAACGCTGGGATGGAGACTGGCATGATTCATCGTGATAGAGATTTATGATTGTACCATTAGACGTTTCCCTGGCGTGAAATAGTGTTTACGATCAAAAAAATAGGTCGGAACAAAAACGAATCCCTCATGCATTTGGATTGCAACACTAGGTATCTAGCGCCCTTTGGGGCATGGATGATTTTCTTTTGTATTTTGTACGTCGGTTGCATTATGTTATAAAACAACTCAACTGCTAGTTGGTATCAACTATATCCGAAATATCTTATCTAATCTTCGTTTAGCGCACTTGTAGAATGGAACTGTTTCAGAAGTCCCATGAAAATATCACGACGGTCTTAGCAACTCTTAAGGCATGGGACCGAATGGTGTTAATTGAAACAGAACGCTTTGTGCTACAATGATTGTGCTGCAGCTATTATTAATGGGGACTATGCGTTAGTTTGAAGGCTAAATATCCCAGCTTATATGACACTCTCTCGCTCATCATAGTTAATTAGATAAATCTAATTACGCTATTTTGCCTATCACGGGAATTTAGACGAACCAAGCTAGGATATCTTGCCAATTACAGTTATAAAGATGAGTTCAATTACACGATCGTGCCTATCACAACAATTTAAACGAATTGAATTATAATACCTTGCCTATAACAGTTTTTCATATGAATCTAACTACACAATCTTGCCTTTTACAGTTATTAAGATGAATCTAATTACACAATCATGACAATCACAGTTATTCATGGATCTAACTACACAATTATGGCTATCACAATTGTTAAGACGAATCTATTTGAGCAAGCAATTTCATTTTTCGGCAATATTTCGTAGGAATATTTTTCTGATCAAAAATCGGTGCTAACGAACAACTGTTGTATGGCAGGTAGCAAAGCCAGCCTCTCTTTAATAGGTGTTTACGTACTAAAGGTGTAAGTCAAGTAGCACAGACCGCCTCTGTTCTATTGGTACTTAGGTGCTACAGATGTACGGCAGGTAGCACAGCTCGCTTCTGTTCTATTGGTACTTAGGTGCTACAGATGTAAGGCAGGTAGCACAGCCCGCCTCTGTTATATAGGTGCTCACGTACTACAGATGTAAGGCAAGTAGCGCAGCCTGCCTCTGTTCAATTGGTACTTAGGTGCTACAGATGTACGGCAGGTAGCACAACCTGCCTCTGTTCTATTGGTACTTAGGTGCTACAGATGTACGGCAGGTATTACAACCTGCCTCTGTTATATTGGTACATAGGTGCTACAGATGTAAGGCAGGTAGCACAGCCTGCCTCTGTTCTATTGGTACTTAGGTGCTACAGATGTAAGGCAGATAGCACAGACCGCCTCTGTTCTATTGGTACTTAGGTGCTACAGATGTAAGGCAGGTAGCACAGACCGCCTCTGTTCTATTGGTACTTAGGTGCTACAGATGTAAGGCAGGTAGCATACCCTGCCTCTGTTCTATTGGTACTTAGATGCTACGGATGTAAGGCAGGTAGCACAGCCCACCTCTGTTCTATTGGTACTGAGGTGCTACAGATGTATGGCAGGTAGCACACCCTGCCTCTGTTCTATTGGTTCTTAGGTGCTACAGATGTAAGGCAGGTAGCACAGCCTGCCTCTGTTCTATTGGTACTTAGGTGCTACAGATGTAAGGCAGGTAGCACAGCCTGCCTCTGTTCTATTGGTACTTAGGTGCTACAGATGCAAGGCAGGTAGCACAGCTTGCCTCTGTTATATTGGTATTTAAGTGCTACAGATGTACGGCAGGTAGCACAACCTACCTCTGTTCTATTGGTACTTAGGTGCTACAGATGTAAGGCAGGTAGCACGGCACGCCTCCGTTCTATACAGTTAACTGTGGCATGCAATATAGTAATTTATTTATTTATCACGTAAAGTAGGCCGTCATTTTAAAAATGAAGAAAGAACAACAATAACAATGAGCTGAATAAACTGGAATAATAGAGGATTGCCATTGTTTTATTTAATTGGATTATTTTTTTTCGACTGTCGTTGTTGTAATTCCTTTTGACATAGGTAATGTATTATAAAATTATTCTCCCGTGTAAGCTATTTCGTTGAAAATACATAAATGGACATTATTTCTGTTAATATATTACACAAATGTTCTATGAGCTGGCACAGATATCTATCTACTAGCTTGACCATATTGATAGCGTCCAAGGTGTGCAGGTCTGTTTAAATCATCGTGTCGCATATGCCGATGGTCACGCTCTAGGGGCACGTTTCATCACCAGTTGCTTAGATTATATTGCACCAACTAAGCCCTTCGGCAGTGAAGATGTTTAGGCAATTCCTAGGAACGAAGATCAGTCTCTAACGGAAATTGGTTTACCCAGAAACTTCAGGAAGAAAATTGCATAGTTCAACAGAAAATATTTCAAATGAAGGTGTAGTTCATTTGCTGCAAGGTGACCTTGGTAATGTTTGAATGAATGCACACATTAGTTTGTGATCAAATGCAGCCTCTAACGGCATTGACGGACACGAGAAGCTTCTTGCTGAGAGTACTCAAGCCTACCGGTACAAGTGCAATCGTAATAAAATCAGTCAAATTGTTTTGTTCCAATCATTTGCGTAAATTCTAATTCAGCAGCAAACAGCATCAACGAATCTTTCTCCATTCCAGGCTCGTTATCGGTTCCTATGCTACAACTTTCTGCAATAGATACTCCTACGACTGAGTTGGAGTTGGCGCAGTTGTGCCCTAGTGCCAATACAAATTACACCAATTGGTGTATTTTGTGAGGTCACATTTTATTCCCTCAAGTCCCTTCTATTATCTCTTGGTAAAGCAGATCAGTCGAAATATATGAACTCAAAAGAACTCATGCCCAATTCTAAGATATCACCACATGTTCAAAAACCATTTCGTATGTTCAGTAATTGTGATGAGCAAAGGTAGACTATGTAGTCAGCATTAAAGACATTTGTATAATCACTATTCCTAAAAATAAACGTGAAGACTCACAAGCCGTCTTCGATTAATTTAGTACATTTACACCTCGACTATATATAGAGAATTGTATGAAAATATTTATGCACGAAGTAATCGTACGGAGCGAGCGCCAAAATATTTTTCCAGCGTGTCCTCTCGTTCCCACCATAAATGAGTACCATCATTCCAGGCAGAAAATAGTGTACCATCGAAATAATAAATCATTCAATTATTTCAAAATCTCATTCATGTTAGAGCATTTTAGTTTATCCACGAACCATGGTCACAGCCAAAACCTTCGCAATGTTTTCAACGAATTACCCCACCGTGGTTTTATAGCTATCTCAGTTATAGAGGCGTGAGGTTTATCAAATGCAGGGAACACTCTTTTACCCCGGCCGTGAAGTACATTGCAAATTAAAGTGTGTTCTGTTGGGTGTTTCCAAATCTCAATTTGTAGAACATGCTTGACTTGTGACCGTGTGCCCAACGGTAGGTAACACTAGACTCAGTAAGCGAAGGTGCGGCCACGCCAATGATCGGTGCGGTCATTAATATTAGCGCTGCTAATGACCGCACTCGGTAGATAAGGAACGAACTGACCGCTGGAAGCCCCTTGTGGAACAACCTGATTCTGAACGCACTATGGTCGCCAAATAAGGGTTTAGATCCATCATTTGAGGAGTGGGTAAGTAAAAGGGAACGAAAGGGTTACTGGATGCCAGGTCCTATACTGTTCAATCTTGACCATAATTATATACAAAATATGCTCTCCCTATGATACAAGCTATTCGACGCTCCTCTTATCAAAAAATGTCAATATGGTAGGTATTCTCTCCCTCCCCTACTCTCCTACCACTTTAACCACCCCTCACCCGCCCCACTATCGGCAACGGATCTCCCGACCATTCAAGATGGTGTCGGTAGAGTTGTCCCTGTGTCTCCATCTCCGGAGCGCTGGGACCATCTGACTGCGGTGGCTTGCCAGACAGACAGCTGGGGCAGATAAAACTGGTCAGCAGCTGGAGGGTGATGGGTAGGAGAAGTTATCTCCTCAGGATAATTCGATGAAGCGGATGAGCAGATTCATGGATACATTGACAGGGACGATGAAGTATTCAAAATAAAATTATTTGTAAATTGTTCAATTAGAATTGGGTTTCAGTTCACATTTGCCTTCATCTTCTGTGCGATTGATAAGCTGGGCAATAAAATGAGTCAATTACATGCCTCTTCTGCTAGAAATAACACTAAACGGCAAATGCAGTAGAGACATATATTTTAGTTTGGAGCCTGATGAAAACGTACAGCAGAGCCTAAATATTGTAGAAAATATATCGAAAAATGCGGACTAGGTAGCAACCCATCAAAACAAGCATCCAACATAAAAAAAATTGATTCCAAATTTATATGTCAATATATGATAGTAACAGAGACAGCAACCGTGAGGGATAATACAAAATTAATAATTTGCCACTAAACAAACTTTCAATTGTTGTAACTTTAGAAACCACAAAAAATACTGTGATTTTCATGGAAACGATGCACTAGTTGTGTATCAAGATACCTGACCAGTGCTCCTTTCTATTTCAAAATTTGAACAGATTCTCATGTTAATATTTTTAACAAGTTTCAATTTACTTCAAACTCAATTGGGTTGGAGACTCAAATAAAATAGTGTTCGGCTCATAATTTCCAATTTCTTCTACTTTTTTGACATCTGGCACTGAAAACTAGGGATAAATTATGTCATAATACTAAAACTGTGTCTAAAAAATGGGATCCTAGTTGCGCGAGAATAAATCAGACACAATATCCTGTTACGTGAGAGACATTATCCAGTTTTCCTACAATCAATGCCAGATGTCATTATTGGCCAAATCGCACGCTGGTACGAAAATGTGCTATGGTACAATTGAGCTGCAATGCATTTATTTCGAAGTGGAAATTGACGCCCTAATTTTTTGCAAAAGAATTTCTGGTAAAGCTAAGGCGATTTGAAACGTTGTGACACAGAGTGTGGTTTTATACGGGCAGACACATCGAGTCATTCGAAATCTTCATTATTTCGAGCACAGATGGCAACTTCACCGACATTGACAATCCAATCAATCCAAAGTTAAGTGCATACAATTTATGTTCCAGTTTCTTCCATTCAAGATTAAATAAGGCAATAAATTGGTGTGCTTGTGATGCTCCTGATGCAATGTTCGTTAGGAAGGTTTGTGGGGAAAGATAGTTAAATTATGGTTGCAATGTCCGTAGACTTTATTCCCTCCCGTCCCATCGAGTGGTTTGCTCGATTTGCGTGAACCTTCATTGGCTGATTGATCAGGTAAAATTGGACAACTAGTCAAAAAAATGCTCGAAAGCAATGTTGAATGAAATCGAGTATTAGTCTTTGGAACCAGTCACGCTCTCATTCAAGACATTTGTAAACCTGTTTCCGCTAATCATCGCAAACGATAACATAACTATCAAATTCTACGATAATTACATGACAAGCAGACATACTTCCAAACTGAGTTTCAGAAAAATGCGCCTGAGGACTGAGGTATGACAAAGAAAAATATCTCATTTATGAAGAGTATTAAAAATTAGTTCACCAAAACTGTTACCGAACCAAATATTGTAACAGTAACTGCCCTATTCGTGTAACGAACTGCCCTATTCGTGTTTGCAAATAACGCAAATCTTGCAATTTTTTCGATATCATTGATGGTCTAATAGTGGTCGACAGGATCGATCATGAGCTCGTGCTAACTCAATACCGTCAGTCGAATCTGTATTATCCAAAAAACTCGCGCTCGGAAGCTGTTCTTATGCCTCAAGCGGTGAACACCAAAATATCGGTTCATCATGAACATTTTCAACATTTGACTAGGGTCAGGTCTCAGAGCACCAATAGCCTCTGGATGTCCCTAGTTCCAATCCACGATTGCCTGAACTCAAGTTCAACTATTTTGGCAACGCCTTATATTAGTGCAAAGAAACATTTAAGGATTGCGCAGCCGCTTTCAATGTTATCTCATCTCATTCCTGGCCACGCCTTTGCCATTAGCTCTTCGATAACCAGGCTGCGGATGTTCCACGCACCTCACTGTCAGTATCCACTGTAACTAGGCAGATCCTTTCACCTACAACAGTAATCGCTCCTCACCGGTCTCTTACGGCCCCTCACGTGTCGGCTCGATAACAAATATCTCCAAGACCTCAACGACAGCTAATGCAGCTGTCGAGATACTGAGAGCTACGGTCCATCATCCTAACCCCTCTCGGGGGCAGACTGAGGATCCAAAGCACTTTCACGTGGCGCAGCGCCAAGGGGGGAGGAAGTCATGACCACTTATGACTGTAATCACGAAGGCATTCATTATCACCGCTACAATGTGACATTTCTGTTACTGTAACATAGCCTTGGTCATACTTCTGTAGCTGTAACATGACACTGATGAAGAGGATTACTTGAATAATAAGTGACATTAATGGCAATGAGAAAAAAAATGTATATAACTAATGTTTTGCACGAGTGGTTAATTAGTCATTAACCCCCTTAGCCCATAACTCCCGCCCTGGAATGACGTATTACTTGTATTGAAATGCGTAGGCAAAAGAGCTTTCATTTCGGGATTATCGGCTCAAGCCAAAAGGAAAAACTCTCATGAAAAGAATCAGAAGAAAAACAGATCAACTCTATAAAAATATCATATGCGATTCAAAAGGTTAGACATTGAATTATTTTTCATGCTGTTTAGAATCGAGTACCCAAAGGTATGTTTCTGATCATTCGTTTAGGTCACTCAAGGAAGAAGTTACGGTCAGTGTCTCTTCAAGTTAAATGAGAAAGAGAGCTTACGCTTTATTGATCGCATTTGCAAATATTTGCACATTTCGCCCGACCTGTGAGTAGAAAGCCTTGTCGGGAGAAAATTGTTCGACGTATGCCTAGAATTCAACTTCCAGTACACAAATTGATTATTCTACCCAGGATCATCTACCCAGCATCATCTACCCAGCATCATCTACCCAGCATCATCTACCCAGCCTCATCTATCCAGCATCATCTACCCAGCATCATCTACCCAGCATCATCTACCCAGCATCATCTACCCAGCATCATCTACCCAGCCTCATCTATCCAGCATCATCTACCCAGCATCATCTACCCAGCATCGTCGATTATCAGTCTGATTTGTGCCAGATCTTGTGAGTTTTATCGGCCCCTGGGCAGAGCTGTTTTATTATAGTTTAATTTTCCCTTCATTGATTTAGCCCGTAGAACTCATAAAGACCGTTTTTACGCTCTTTTCACAGCCTGCCTGCCACGACTGCTAGGCAAGGGGGGTCCCGAATAGAGTGCCTTAAGTCCGCAGGGTGACAGAGGGAGGGCCGTTCGTTACACTCAATGGCCCGCGTCGATCGTCGCGTCACCCACACGCCGGCACCCACACACCGGCACCCGCACATTGGCATCCGCACACCAGCACCCACACACCGGCACCCGCACACCGGCACCCGCACACCAGCACCCGCACACCGGCACCGCACACCGGCACCCGCACACCGGCACCCGCACACCGGCACACGCACACTGTCACCCACACACCGGCACCCACACACCGGCACCCGCACCTCGGCATCCGCACACCGGCACCCACACACTGGCACCCCCTTACCGGCATCCGCACACCGGCACCCGCACCCCGGCACCCGCACCCCGGCACCCGCACACCGGCACCCGCACACCGGCACCCGCACACCGGCACCCGC
>SDVV010035284.1:0-11080 GCA_016164225.1 Gammarus roeselii
GTGGGAAATGAAACCCACAATGCCTTGTCGGAGGGAAGAAAACTGTAAATGGGGAACCATCTAGTACAGTATGACGTGGACATCTGGAGTTTTGAAATGTATGGTTTGTGGCAGTGGTCTTAGATTTCTCCCCTTCCCATCTTTTTCTCAACTCCCAATGGTGTTCCCGCTCTGTGCTGCCTCCTAGATGTTTTCCCTCCGGCGTATTATAATGAAGGGCAAGGTATTTTCCTTTATTTTGGAAGTATATTTGTTCTAAGACCTATAGTAGTTAAATGCACACCATGGTTTTTAAGATAATATGATTGTATTATGGTAAGAAATCGTAAGTCGTAGTTGGTGTAGATTGAAGAAAAACATTTTTGTAATAAAATGTCCTGAGGTTCAGTGTGTATGTTTGTTGCCGGCCTGCTGGCTTGGAAGACGGTCACCGTTTGGGTAAAAAGCCTTAAGGCAGCCAGTGTGCTTCGAACCATGACGAGTGTCGGTATAATTGCGGTGCTCAAACAAGATATAATTACAAAAGTTGGATACATCAAGATGAAATCGAGACTAGCATAGTTGCGTGACTATAGCAGTTAAAAAGAACTAACATGAGTTAGGTAGATATGACGACAGCGTATCGAAGAGAAGACGCCACATGAAGTGGCCATTTGTGAGGACAGAAATCCCGCCGAAACCCAGGTAAGTTCCCGTTGTGTATCATAGTGATGTGTTGAATATGACCAGTCCAAAGAACCAAAGGTTCAATCAGGTGTCGATATCATTCAAAGGCGTGTGATTTAATATATCGAAAGATCTATGCAAATTGATAAGGGAAAGGAAATAATTCCCACATAATGGTCCAACTTCGAATCGGTTAGGATGACCAGAGCCGTCATTATTTTGAAAATTGCATGTGTCATGGCGACGACGTCATCTTGGAAAGATCAGTGCCTAATGAGTGTCCTGTGTGAATATAAAGCAATAGGCAGTGATATATTCATTTAATGTTTTTTGATGAATATTTCCTAGAAATTTGGGTAAAGTCAATGGTAAGTTTCACTTTTTTTAAATAAAATGGGAAGAGCCAGGGTTTTACTGGCACATGATAAATGTAGATAATTGATGCTGACGTTTGATACCTTAGTTTTCATGGATAGCCTTGGTTGACAATTTTGAATGCAACACTGGTTAACATTGGAGATTACCTTGTCAAATGATGACAGCTCCATTATCCTAAAAATTAACATAGCACAAAATATTGTTAAACCTGATAGCAAATGGTGTCAATTTGAGGTTTGCCTTCCTATTTGTTGTCCGTGCTTTGAGAAGTAGTATGCTTTCCTAGATTAAGTTCCGGAAACATTTAGGAATACACAATTTCAATTGATAGATAGTTAAATAAAGTAGACAAAGGTTGTGTCTACACGCTATCAGGAGATCATTTATAGAGTTGGGAAGAAATCATAATATCTTGATTGATTCTGGGCTTATGAAATGTAATGACTTCTCTGGTGACATGCAAGAGCAAATCCAAGATATCCAGGTAAGTGATGAAACAGTCAGCGAAACCGCCCTCTACAAAATTGCAGCGGACCATGAGAAAGAGTTAGACGAGATAAGGTTGCTCATCACATAGTGCAACCGCTTGATAGAAGAAACCAGAGTTGGTCCACCTAGCAATGCCACTCCATCTGTTAGTGAACCAAGGAGGGCAGCATGAGTGAAGTTACCAACTCTAGAGATCAAGGAGTTCTCCGGGGACATACTCTCGTTCAATAGTTTTTGGCAGTCGGTCAAAACTATTGATCAGAGTCCAGATTTGGAACACTCTGAGAAATTCCATTATCTGAGTAGAAAGTTGAAGGGTCCTGCCCGAAGTGTGTTGATGGGTTTCACACCCACAGATGAAGCATACCCTCTAGCAGTGGCACTGTTCAAGAAACAGTTTGGAGATGAGTCACGCATGAAAATAGCTCATCTTTATGCATCGGATGGCATTCAAACAAATTCGGGATCTTTAGCATCCTTGCTGGAGTTCGGACAGAGGATGGAGGCTCAATTGTGTCACTTGGAGACTGCCGGGATAGACTCCAACAAGTGCACAAATTGCAGCTTCATCTTAGTCAACCTGCTCAAGGGGAAACTACCTCCCACCATTGTAGAAGCTTTCAATGGTCACAAAGAAAATTTTGAAGCCTGGAACATGAAGAATTTCCGAGTGGCACTGTGAGAAGTCATAGTTAGAATGGAAGACTGGGACAAGCAAGCTAAATCCCAAAATCCTGGGAAGCAAAGGCCGACTGCTGGCACTCAAAGATCAGCACAAAATGAAAGTCGCTCCAGAGGGAATCAGGGAGATAACTCCAAGCCCCTGAGCAATGATGGGTCATTTCGGGTAGGAACGTCTGGGTGCGGTCTATGTTCAGCAGATCACTCTGTGTATAGATGCACAAAATACAAGACCACTGAGGCAAGTCAAGCTCGAGTATTTGAGCTGCGCCTTTGCTACAAGTGCTTCAAGGTGGGCCACGGAGCAACGGATTGCTATGAAAAAGACCCATTCTGCAAAATATGTAAAAAGACTGGTCACCATGGTGCTCTTCAGGTAATCAGAAAGTTATGGCTTCTAGTTCTGCAGCAAATGGTCCTGCTAGTGTAGCTACTGTTAATGCACTGGCAACAGGATGTGGGAAGGCTACTGCCCAACCCACAGCAAAGGTAAGTTTGGGAACCAAAGATAGAACAAAGCTTGTGCGAGCTTTGTTTGATCAGGGCGCGCAGAAATCCTTCATTAGAAGAGGAATAGTAGCAATAGTGACACATCATGTCGTCATACCACCCTGACCACCGATGGTTTCAATAGTAAAGGTACTGAAACTGAGTATGACATCTTCACTGTCACAATTGATAAGCAAACACATGAGAGCATATCCATAGATGTGATAGTGGTTGACACTTTAGCTGAAAGACTCCACATGAATGGAGTAAATGAGCTTTTCAGAGGTTAACCGCCATAGGACGTAAACTGGCTGATTGTTTTGATAATACAGTCTATTACCCTGTGAACATTCTCGTGGGAGCAGACTATTTGTATAGTTTCAACATTCCCATAGAACGTTGGGGATGCCAACAGACAGTTGGCATCCCCTCAGGTAAGTGTAATCACTGCACTCAAGGTTGCAGTCAACAAGAAACCTGAAAAAGAGGTCGATCTGTTGTGGAAGCTAGATATCATCGGCATTTCGCCAGAGGAAGCTCACCCAAATGATTAAGCAGCCCTAGAGCAGTTCCACAGAAGCATCAGATTCTCTAAGGGTAAGTATGTAGCTAGACTGCCGTGGAAAGCATCTCATCCCGCGCTGCCAATCAATTAACGCTTGGCCCAAAGGAGCTGGTTAGTAATCTCAAGCGTTTGAGGTCAGAACCTGAACTCTTGAAGCTCTATGACGGTGTAATGCATGAACTGTTGCGGAAAGGTTTCATCGAAAAGGTAAATAACATGAAACCGATGAATATTTGTCATTATCTACCACACCACTCAGTGAAGAAGGATTCTCGATAAACACTTATGCGTGTGGTATTTGACTGTTCAGCTAAACCACACATTGATGCAGTAAGTCTGAATGATTGCTTATACCCTGGACCATCCATGGTCCTTGAGTTACCTCAAATGTTGATGCGACACAGATTGGGGCACTAGCTGCCTGTTCTGATATTGTAAAGACATGCTTGATGGTTGGGTTGGGTGATCAGGACAGGGATTTTACTAGGTTTCTATGGCCTAAATATCATAAGGATCCTGACAGTCCCATAGACACTTATCGCTTTGAGGTCATCTTCCTGCTCCTAATTTATCCTTAATGCAACCATTGATCACCACTTGGAAAAATATGGTGAACAAAGAGACATGAATGATAAGATCAAAAGAAATATTTATGTGATTAACCTCATGATCACAGCATCAACAAAAACTGAATTGAAAGAATTCCATGGTTCATACAAGGAAATCTTAGGTGAAGCTGGGTTCAACCTCAGGGAATGAGCAACAAATGACCCAGAGCTCAAAATGATCACAGAAAAGGAAGGTGAGTCAGATGTCAGACCCACTGTTCCTGTCCTGGGACTCCGATGGGACACAGTCCAGGACACCTTAGCAGTAGCTCCAAAAGAACTAGAATCAGGTAAGTCAACCAAGATAACCATCTTGCGGGGTTTGGCCGCACAGTTTGATTCCCTTGGATTAATGACCCCGTCATCATCTTATCTAAATTCCTAATGAAGGAAATTGGTCAGTTAAAGGTGAGTTGGGATGATGATCTTTCACAATCCATTGAAGTAAAATGGGAGAAGATCAAGAAAGAGTTCTCAATGATGGGTGACATACCCATCAAACGCAACGCAAAAATTGTTAAGTCAGTGACCCTACACACATTTGTAGATGCCTCCACAGTAGCATATGAAGCTGTTGTGTATGGGGTCAGTGAAGGTAAGGCAACACTGTTAATGGCAAAGGGACGGATTGCACCTGGTAAAACGCTTTCTGTAACAAGATTGGAATTGACTGCAGCACTACTTGAAGCAAGGCTGACCAGGTATGTATGTGAGGCTTATGAAAGGGAAGTCAACATTGAAGCCATACACATGTGGTCAGACAGTCAAGTTGCCTTGGGTTAGAACCACTCCACAAGCCCCTAGAGGCTTACATGCAAAACCGGAAGCTAGACATAAAGAAAGCTCTCCCTAATGCTAACTGGCACTATGTTCCCACTAATCAAAATCCCGCAGACCTGATAACTCGAGGAGTGAGCCCGAGGAAACTAAAGTCAAGTCACATGTGGTGGCATGGACCCAAGAACATAGTGGAACTCCAGGAGTGGGAAAACTTTCCAACTCATGTGCACACTGTAACACTAAATAAAGCTGAAGAGATCCCACCCCCCCGAGCCTCTCTTGCATGCAGTTGCAAACAAACGTTGCACCTTCAAGAAGTTGATCAACACTCTGGGGTGGGTGAAGGAATTCATCGAGGAACTAAAGGTTGAGGTAAAAGGAAATTCAAATGGTAAGTCAGAAGGTAATCCAAATGGTAAGTCAGAAGGTAATTCAAATGGTAAGTCAAAGGGTAATTCAAATGGTAAGTCAAATAGTATGGTAAATAGTAAGTCAAATGGTATTCATTATGGTATGTTGGTGAACAATGGTATGAGACAACCAATGAGTCTGACTCTCAAGAAGAGGGAACGGTTTGAGAGCTGGGCAGTCAAAGCATTTCAGCAAGAACTCTTTACGGATGAGATAAAATTCATTAGCAATCCCAATTCCAGGCGCTCCACTCCATTGATGAATCAACTCAACCTGACGCTCAATGGTGACAAATTAGCAGTAGTAAGTAGACTCACCGAAGCTGAGGTGGAGGAATCTGTAAAATAGCCAGTCCTACTACCAGCCAAGCATCGGATCACCGATATGGTTATCGGAGAATGTCACAAAACAAGACACCACATGGGAATAAACCACGTCGGGGCCAGCCTACGTCAAAGGTGGTACACGCCGAGAGCCCGACAAAGAGTCAACACCATAATTAGGAAGTGCATGCATTGTACACGGGAGCGTGGGACACATTTCCGTGGATTACCAACCCCTTCTCTACCAAGTTATAGAGTTACTCAGTCCCGTCCTTTTGCGGTAACTGGTGTAGATTATGACGGTACACTTTATGTCAAGGAAGTGACTCAAGTTGACAAAACGTACATCGCCTTGTACACCTGCGCATCCACTCGAGCGGTTCACGTGGAAATTGCCAAGGACCTGTTCGCAGAAGCATTCCTAAGAAACCTACAAAATTTTCCGCTCGTCATTCCTATCCTCAAATGTTAATCAGTGATAAAGGGTCAAACTTTGTGAGCTCCGCCAAGATCCTACAATCTTGGGAGAAACATCACAGTGTACTGAATACCCTGAATCAATATAAATGCACGTGGCATTTCAACCCCAGTCGGGCCCCTTGGTTTGGAGGCTCTTCGAGAGGATAGGGGAGATGGTCAAACTATGTCTTCAGAAAACGTTACACAGAGTTATGGTGACAGAAGACGAACTGCACACAGTACTATGTGGGATAGAATCGGACCTCAATGACCGTCCGCTGACATCTATTTCAGACTCAGTTGATGGCTATGAATCACTGACAAAATCCCAGCTGATGCTTGGATATCGTCGAGACAGCATACCTGTCGCAACGCCTGATCCGGAGGAAGAATATGATCTTTCCATGTTCTTAGCAGAACTCCTCACGCGCCGCCAAAAAAATAATCCAAAGGATTTTACACCGATTCTAAACTATGTTCAGAAAAGAGTATCTGACCATTGTACGGCATAACGCCATAGAAGCTACGGAGATCAGCGCACCCAAAGTGGGTGATATAGTTCAGATCTACGACGAGGGTCCAAGGCTACTATGGAGCCTGGACCGGGTCATCAACCTTCATAAAAGAAAGGATGGTCACGTACGAAGCATGAAATTAAAAACACGGGGTGGGACCGTCAGTCAACGGTAGTATTACTCTACCCATTAGAAGTATGAGCGAGAGAATCTTCGAATGTTTCTCGCGAGCCCGGAACCAAACCAGGCACCCCTGCCCAATGCGAACGACGGGCGAGAAGACAAAAATTGCCGGGTCACCCGTGATAAGGAAGACAGCTTAAACACAACAACTGTACGTGAGTTGGGCGCTGCTAGACCCAAAAGAGCAGCGGCTCTAGTTGAGTCAAAGCGAATTGTCACTCAGCTACAAAAAGTGACAATACGCATTTCTCTCGGGCGGGAGTGTGTGAGGAATAAAACCCACAATGCCTCGTTGGAGGAAAAAAAATTGTAAATTTAATATTGTTGGAACTATCAAGTTCAGTATGACGTGGACATCTGGAGTTTTGTAATGTATCGGTTGCGGCAGTGGTCTCTGATTTCTCGCCTTCACATCCTTTTCTCAACATCCAATGGTGTTCCCTCTCTGTGCTGCCTCCTCGATGTTTTCCTCTGTCATATTATAATGAAGGGCAAGGTATTTTATTTTATTTGGGAGGTATATTTGTTCTAAGATTTTTGGTAGTTAAATGCATACCATGTTTTTTTAAGATAATATAACAGTTTTAGAAGGTAAGTAACATGAAACCTTTTTGCAGCTGTTCCTACATTACACCGTCATAGAGCTTCAAGAGTTCAGGTTCTGACCTCAAACGCTTGAGATTACTTACCAGTTTCCTTGACCGAAGCGATAATTGATTGGCAGCGCGGGATGAGATGCTTGCCTCGGCAGTCTAGCTACATACTTACCCTCAGAGAATCTGATGCTTCTGTTGAACTGCTCTAGGGCTGCTTTATCATCTGGGTGAGTTTCATTTGGCGAAACGAAATGCCGCTGATATATAGCTTCCACAACAGGTTTGCATCACTTTCAGGTTCCTTGTTGACTGCAACCTTGAGTGCAGTGATTACACTTACCTGGGGGGATGCCAACTCTCTGTTTGTTATGCGTCCAGACAACATGTCTTAGAGATCTGATGATATTATTGTAACACCTTCATCCTGTTCTTTAGGAATGATGAAGCTATAATAACAGTCTGCTTCCACGAGCATGTCTACAAGGTCGTGGACTGTATTATCAAAACAATCAGCCAGTTTACGTCCTTTGGCTGTTACCCTCTGAGCAAGCTCACTTACTCCATTCATGTGGAATCTTCCAGCTAGAGTGTCAATCACTATCACATCCATGGATATGCTCTCATGTGTTGGCACATCAATTGTGACAGTGGTGATGTCATACTCAGTTTCAGTACCTTTACTATTGAAACCATCGATATTCAGGGTTGTATGAGGACATGATGAGTCACCATTGCTCAGTATTCCTCTTTTAATGAAGGATCTCTGCGCGCCCTGATCAAACAAAGCTTGGCATAGCTTTGTTCCATCCTTGGTTCTCAAACTTACCATTGCTGTGGGTAGGGCAGTAGCTTTTCCACATCCTGCTTCCAGTGCATTAACAGTAGCTACACTAGCAGAACCATTTGCTGCCGGACCTGTAGCTACAGACACCATACCTTTCTGATTAGCTGAAAACTTGTCATCTGACTGTGGATACTTACCTCTGTTATTATATAAAGCACCATGGTGACCAGTATTTTCACACATTATGCAGAACGGGTCTTTTTCAGAGCAATCCGTTGCTCTGTGGCCCACCTTGCAGTCCTTATAGCAGAGGCGCAGCTCAAATACTCGAGCTTTCCATACCTCGGTGGTGTGGTATTTTGTGCATCTATACACAGAGTGATCCGCTGAACATAGACCACACCCAGAAGTTCCTTCCTAAAATGACCCAACAATGCTCAGGGGCTTGAAGTTATCTTCCTGATTCCCTCTGGAGCGATTTTCATTCTGTGCTGATCTTTGAGTGCCAGCAGTTGGCCTTTGCTTCCAAGAATTTGGGGATTTAACTTATGTGTCATAGTCTTCCATTCTAACTATGACTTCTCGCAGTGCGAGAAGAATTTTTTTTGTGACCATTGCAAGCTCCTAAAATGGTGGGAGGTAGTTTCCTCCTGAGCAGGTTGACTAAGATGGAGTTGCAATTTGTGCACTTGTTGCAGTCTATTCCTGCAGTCTCCAAGTGACACCATTGAGCTTCCATCCTCTGTCTGAACTCTTGCAGGGATGCAAAGGATCCCGAACTTGCTTGAATGCCATCTAAAGCATAAAAATGAGCTATTTTTATGCGTGACTCATCTCCAAACCGTTTCTTGAGCAGATCCACTGCCTAAGGGTAGGCCATTTTTGTGGGTGTGAAACCCATCAACACACTTTGGGCAGGCCCCTTTAACTTGCTTCCTAGATAATGGAATTTCTCAGAAGGTTCCAAATCTGGACTCAGATAAAAAGCTTTGAATGACTGCCAAAAACTATTGAACGAGAGTATGTCCCTGGAGAACTCCATTATCTCTCTAGAGTTGGTAACTTCACTCTTGCTGCCCTCCTTGTTTCACTAACAGATGGAGTGGCGTTGCTAGGTGGACCAACTCTTGTTTCTTCCATCAAGCGGTTGCATTTGAGATGAGCAACCTTATGTCGTCTAACTCTCTCACATGGTCCGCTGCAATAATGTAGAGTACGGCTTCGCTAACTGTTTCATCAATTACCTGGATCTCTTGGATCTGCTCTTGCAGCTCCACTACCTTTTGGATGTGCTCTTTAGCTAGCCTCACTTTCATAGCAAGAGCACCTAAATTTCCAGGGGCACTGAAGGGGTCTGCATTTCAACACTGTTTCAACCTTAGAAGCAGTGTTGTGATGAAGTCCGTATATGCCCCCTTGCTGGGCTGGGAATGAGACCATTCATGGTCGGCGTCATCCTGAGATCCTTGGGTATTTATCCGTCACAGTATACAATTTTACCTTGTCTGTTCACTGACGGAGTCTACTTGACTAACTAGTAAAAAAAATCCACTTACTCAAATGTTTAAAAACCTGTCAGTGAAAAACACACTACTTCTCAAGGCATAGAAACAAAGGAGAAAAATGAATCTATTAACCCTTGACTTGGATCTTGGTGACTTACAGACAACAACGATCTACCATATTAACTTCATGTCGGTTGGAATACCACCTTTCAGGAATGCATCCAAGCCTGTCCCGAGAGAAGTCACTTCATCTCATAAGCACCAATACCGGGCACCTTTTTTACGGTGCTAGTGCCAATGCCGGGCACAAATTTACCCTTATGGGTGTCAATGCCGGACACCATTTTTCACGAATATACCGGTTACAGTGCTATAGATAGGAGCTATTTAGCGACGATTTTGGTAGAATTTGTCGAGCCTTGAATTAAACGTTCCGATTGTATCGCTGTTCACAACTTCAGCGGGAAGTCTGTTCCATTCTTCGACAACCCTTTACGGGAAGAAATTGCGTGTGATATCGAGTGTGAAACGCTTGTCACCACTTTTGCATCCATTATTACTGGTCACTCTGTTTGCATCTAGAATGAAACGGCTTGCACGCTCGACCTTTTCTTTAACCTTCATAATCTTCCACACTTCGATCATGTCACCTCTTACTCTACGTTTCTCTTGCTAATAAGAGTTGAGTTCACGCAGTCTCTCTCCGTACGATTTATTGCCCAGCGAAGGGATTAGTTTGGTAGCTCTACGTTGAATCTTCTCTAATTTAATAATGCTTTTTCTGAGCTATAGAGGTCAAAATTGGACGGATACTCAAGGTGCGGTCTAACAAGTGCAGTTTAGAACATGCGAATACTATTTCTGCTCTTGTACGATATTGTGCAGGATATCATGCCCAACATTTTGTGACCTTTTTTGTCTGCCTCGTTATATTGCTTGCTGATTTTCTAGTCGTTACTAATGATGACAACTAGATCTCTCTCCTCGGTGAAAGGTTTCAGTTACTTTCCGGTCATTGAATATTCGGGTTTAGGGTTATGGTGACCAATATGCACAACTTCACACTTGTCGACATTGAATTTCATTTGTCACATTTCTGATCATGCAGCAATTTTGTTTAAGTCTTATTGGATCTGAACACACTCGAGTTTGGTTTGCACTTCTCCACCTAGCTTGGTATAGTATGCAAACTTACTAATGTTCGAGAGTACGTTGCTGTCGAGATCGTACATGAGGGAGGGGACGCTGACTATTACTGTGACTATATATTAGAGAGTGGAGGGGACGCTGACTATTGCTGTCACTAGATATTAGAGAGTGGAGGGGATGCTGACCATCCCTGACACTAGATATTAGAGAGTGGAGGGGATGCTGACTATATCTGTCACTAGATATTAGAGAGTTGAGGGGACGCTGACTATTACTGTCACTAGATATTTGAGAGTGGAGGGGACGCTGACTATTACTGTCACTAGATATTATCATCAGACAGGAACTCGAAGCAATCAGTTGAACAGTCTCGTAAAGTTCAATAACAATATTAGTGTTGGATGAACATGAGCAAGATCACAAACATTGAGATAAGATAACTAGAAATAAGGTGATGAAATAGTGCGTGGTGTTTGCTTCCCAGATATTTATACATATA
>SDVV010035285.1:0-11080 GCA_016164225.1 Gammarus roeselii
TCCGTTTCGTGTAAGCGTTTTTTCTTTTGCGCACCAGCGTGCGTCTGACATTGCCAAAATTTTCACTTTCTTTCTAACGTTAAAAGCGTTGTTTTGTATTTTCCTCGCACACCTAGGCGTGCGAGCCTATCGGAATCAATGATCATCGAGCCCTACGGGGGAGCCTATTATGACTGACGTTGAGGCTCTGGTGGAAATGAGGCCCAAATCAAAAAAAAATATATATATATATATTATTGAGGTTATAGCTCATCCTTGAGGTTATAAATCTTGCGAGAACTCATAAATGGGGTCACAACTCATCCGAAAACTCATTATTGTGGTCATGACTCACCCAAAAATCATCTTTGTGGTGATAAATTATCTTAAAACTTGTTTTTGTAGTCATAATTTATCCCAAAACTCATGGGGTTGTAACTCACACAAGAACTCATTCATGGGGTCTTAACTCGCCCAAGAGCACATCCTTGGAATCATAAATCACGCAAGAACTTATAAATGAGTCATAGTTCATCCGAAAACTCGTCCTTGTGGTCATATCTCACACGAAATCTCATCCTTGAGGTACTAACTTATCCGAGAACTCATTCTTGGGGTCATAACTCTGCCAAAAACTCGTTTTTGGGGTCGCAACTCATCTGAGAATTCATTAGTGGAGTCATAACTCACCCGAGGACTCAGACATGGGGTCATAACTTACCCAAATACCCATCATTGGACTCAAATTCACCCTAGTACTCCTTGGGGTCTTAACTTACCCGATTACTCATCCATGATGCATAACTCGTGCGAGAACTCATTCCTAGAGTCATACCTCACTAAAGAACTCATCTTTTGGGTCATAACTCCCCCGAGAACTCATCTTAGGGATAATAACTCATCCAAGATTATATCATTAGGGTTATAACTCACCCGAGAACTCATCATTGGGGTTAATAATCACCCAAGAGTCATCCTAGAAGTAATAACTCAACCACTAACTCATCCATGGGGTCGTAACTCACACGAAAACTCATCATTGGGGTCCTAACTCACCCGAAAATTCATCCTTTGGGTTGATGGCCCACTGCTCGCTCTCGTCGAAGTGGATGTCGCCTCCATAGTGCCCAAACTCGTAAGGATAGTAAGCGTGGGCCAGCGTGCCGCCCTGCCCGTCGAAAGGATACCTGAAAGCGAGACGCGCATTTAGAACTGGGTGGTTTGATCTCCATGAAACCGATTGTTTTTTATAATCAAGGATAGCTTAACAGTAGTATGTCAATTATCGCCCTGTGGCTCTCTGGGATTTTTTGTTATCAAATATTACGTGTTTAAATTTAATATATAACCACAAATTACCAATTTTTTACCTATAAATTTATTGATCTTATGTTTTGACGTACCAAACAATGGAAAACAGAGAATTTCCTTGAACAATGTTTATTAATTGGGGGGATGTGAGTGCAATTTTACTCACACCCTACGTTATAAGTATTATTAGGTACATTTAAGTAGCAAATGTTAACTTCAGAACAGCTCACGCCGATGCATCATTTATGTATTGCAATATTTATTAAATTTTTCATCCTGTCACTAAAGTTAAGTAAAATTTGAATCATTTAAAATCTTTGATCGACCCACTGTCCACTCACCCGTCGTAGTGGTCGTACTGTGCGAAGAATCTTTTGATCGACCCACTGTCCACTCACCCGTCGTAGTGGTCGTACTGTGCGAAGAATCTTTTGATCGACCCACTATCCACTCACCCGTCGTAGTGGTCGTACTGTGCGAAGAATCTTTTGATCGACCCACTATCCACTTACCCGTCGTAGTGGTCGTACTGTGCGAAGAATCTTTTGATCGACCCACTATCCACTCACCCGTCGTAGTGGTCGTACTGTGCGAAGAATCTTTTGATCGACCCTCTATCCACTCACCCGTCGTAGTGGTCGTACTGTGCGAAGAATCTTTTGATCGACCCACTATCCACTCACCCGTCGTGTCGTAGTGGTCGTACTGTGCGAAAAATCTTTTGATCGACCCACTATCCACTCACCCATCGTAGTGGACGTACTGTGCGAAGTATCTTTTGATCGACCCACTATCCACTCACCCGTCGTAGTGGTCGTACTGTGCGAAGAATCTTTTGATCGACCCACTATCCACTCACCCGTCGTAGTGGTCGTACTGTGCGAAGTAGATGATGATGTCAGCATCCCTCTCAGGAACCAGAGTGAAGTTGAGCCGCGCGTACGAACTCCAGACGGCAAACGCCTTCTCGAGCTCAATCTCAACGTTCTTCATGGTGTGCAGCTTGGAGGAGTGGTTCTCGATGCTGAGGAGGGGAGAAAGATTTGGTAACGATTCAAGATACTCAGCAAATACTGAAATAATAATTTTTCCCTACATATTTAATTGTGCTCCAATTCCTCAGTTACGAACTCATCGCAAAGCTTTCTCGATTATTGTGACGTGTGTATAATAACACATGAAAACTACAATGCTAATTGAATTAATAGTTGTAAAAGTGTTGTTCGTTGACTCGTAAAACTATTAACAAGGTTCCCTCACCACCTCACGTAAGATGACTGAATGGTATGTTCGGTAAATAGCTCACAGCGCTCAGTTACTCCAGGCCCTGAGAGAGTTTACAGACCACCTGATGGCTCTTGTTCCTGTCTAATGGCACTCGGACGTTTGGCCCTTCGGTGAGCTCATGAAAGGCTCCTGGTGTGGTAACTTGTGGTCCTTTTTATGCAAAATTCTTATGAATTGTGCGCATTTTTGATTAATTTTGGGTTTAAAACTGATAATGTTGGTATTCGTATAAACAGGGAATCACTTGACACTTTTTTTTTGTTATACGAAGGCCACTTCACTTTCTAAGGAGTTTTGTGTTGTCTCGACCATCGGCATTATTCTACCTCAATCGTTACTTTTTATTCTCTCATACAATGCTTTCTGTTAGTGTAGGGCAATTTTCGTTGTGGTGAACATCTTCGCCTTGGTAATACTTAGACGTGTAATTATTTATTAATTTGTCTGACATTTATATTGAACCTATAATGTAATTGTGTTCCAGTTGGTAAACGCATTATTTCAGATTGAAGCTTCTTCTCGCGGGAGACAGACCTACAATTGAACGGCTGAAAAAACAGAGTGGCGTTGCTGCATTCGGGTTCACTAAGGAATAAAATTGAACAGCTGATGATGTTATGCTACTTTGCTTCTCGGTCCTTCAATTTGAGTGTTAGGGTAAAGAATTGATCCGTTTAGGATACAGTATGTTAGAATTCATTTAACCCAATCAATAAATTATGAGTAGCATTCTTTTCTGTTTATTTTTTACATGTTAAAAGTTAATTGGGAGGCGGAGGAGAAGAGTTTACAAGTGAGATTCTGAAAACGTTGGTTCGTGGTAACTAAAACAGCATATTCCGTCATCGGTTGAGTTAGTTGCTAGTGGAAGAAAGTCGTTTTCAATTCAAATTTCCGTATTTTCTATAGCATGGTTTCTAGAGCAGATCGTTATAGATTTTCAGTACATGGGTGCGTTACATAATTTGAACCATCAGCTCCGTGCTCTCTTTTCTGTTACTTCTTTGGACGATCAGGTCTACATACAACCATCAATCCCTGACGAACGTCTTCGAAGACATGGACTCATGAACGACTCCAGCAATTCTGGGCAGTAGATTAGTCATGGCTTCGTCATCGTAACTTCCAATTCAACAGGAATTGAATGATATCGAATTGATCAAATGTTACTGATGGCCTACTCACTGTTACTTGATGGCTCATCAACTGGTACATGATGATACACCCACTTGGAGGAGATGGTCCAGCCACTGGTACGTAATGGTACATAGCCCACCCGTTGGTACACGATGTTACGTGGGCTACTAACTTGTACGTGATCTTCTACTCATTAGTACGTGATGATTCACTGCATGGTACGCGATGGTCCACTCACTAAGTCGTGATTTCTCACTCACTGGTACGTGACGGTTCACTCGTTAGTAGGTGATGGTCCACTCACTGGTACGTGACGGTTCACCGCTAGTAGGTGATGGTCCACTTACTGGTACGTGACGGTTCACCGCTAGTAGGTGATGGTCCATTCACTTGTACGTGACGGTTCACTCGCTAGTAGGTGATGGTCCACTCACTGGTATGTGACGGTTCACTCGCTAGTAGGTGATCGTCCACTCACTGGTACGTGACGGTTCACTCGCTAGTAGGTGATGGTCCATTCACTTGTACGTGACAGTTCACTCGCTAGTAGGTGATGGTCCACTCACTGGCATGTGACGGTCCACTCGCTAGTAGGTGATGGTCCATTCACTTGTACGTGACAGTTCACTCGCTAGTAGGTGATGGTCCACTCACTGGCATGTGACGGTCCACTCGCTAGTAGGAGATGGTCCACTCACTGGTACGAGACGGTTCACTCGCTAGTAGGTAATGGTCCACTCACTGGTACGTGACAGTTGTGGGAAACATTTCTCATACCCTGCCAACTAAGACATTCCACTGTTAACCCATGTGTGTATTCGATTCGTGAAGGAAGCCTGGTGGTCGTTGGTTGGCATTCCTGAGGTGAGGGAAGGGAAAACCCCCACCCCCTTCATCCTCGGTCTTTCAACCGCTGTACTCCGTTTCCTTTCTCTCGAATGATTTCTAGACGTGTAAACAATTAAGACTGAAGTAGTATAGGTCAATGAGAATGAAGTAATGCAAATAAGTAACGTTCAAAATAAATATCTATGTATGAGATAATGAGGATTATTATAGTACAGTAGCTAGGTATAATCTTGCGAGTGGAAGCGTTAAACCGTGGTCGGAGCCATGTAAGCAAATAAGCTTACCAACGCCACCGTTAGATGGCGTTGTTTGCCGAAAGGTTGGCTCCCCCAACCTGAGGGGGCTGTTGTTGTTTTGGTAAAGTCAGTGCGAGCGGACGTGTTAGGCCCGCGAGGTCCGACCAAATGGATAATGCGCCCAAGATCTTCAAGAAACGATAAGTTGATATTGACTAATCCCGACTAGTTATTAATCAGTGACGTAGTGATAGTTGTAGACTAACCTACTATGAGGTAGGGAATTAAGGTAGTTTAGTTATAGAAAATAGAAACTCAAATGACTGTCACTGTGAACGCTTTCGGACCACCAAGATAACCGCACACATTTAACCATAAAAACCTAATGGTAAATCGTTTAATCTAATTACAAATGCCCCCAATATCACCAGTCTGGATTTGGTGTTTAAGGTCTAAAGGCTTGAAATTTCCAATATCATAACATGATTAAGATCAATATTTACAATTAAATATACGAAGGTTGCAAAAAAGTAAAACGGTCGGGTAATGATCGAAGACAAAACCCGACCACAACAGTTTACTTGCTAGTAGGTAATGGTCCACTCACTGGTACGTGATGGTTCACTCGCTAGTAAGTGATGGTAAACTCACTGGTACGTTACGGTTCACTTGCTAGTAGGTGATGGTCCACTCACTGGTACGTGATGGTCCTCTTGTTCCATCCGCCGCCTCCCAGTAAGTATCGCTTGGGTCGTCTGCCCTGGTCATCGTCAGGGTTGGTGACCACCATCCCCTTCTGGCCCAGGGTGGTGAGACCTCCCTGGGGCCCTCCCTCCTTGGAAACGGGGGCTATGTCGGGAACACCACAACGGGGGGACTTCATCAGCTGTGAAGAAGAAAAGAAGAGTTTAGAAAATGACTTTCTCTGACCTTTCTAATGCTAATGTCAAAAGAGACTTGAACAGTTTGTCTTTCAGTATAACGAAGTTTTTCTCCACAAAAGCACCCAGTTCCTGCAAGAAGGGGGTAGAGGGGTTCAGTGACACGGTGCTGATATCTGGTAGTAGTTGAATAGCAAAAATATCCATCACGTAAATGTAAAAATTCGGTTGTGTATAAAGTAGATCTTGAAAGAAATGGGGACACGTTGGGTGAAAGTCAAGTAATCACATCTGTGATGACACATCTCTGCCTCGAAATGGATGGGAAGAATTCCCAAATTAAGAATCAATCAGAAGTAAAGATAAACTGGTTACGAGTACAAACCTCATGAATTTATTTAAGCCTATGAAATATGATAAATTATGAGCTATTAACATACTACATCTTTATCAAAGTTGGGTTTCTAGTAGTCTGCATTGTCAATAATATTTTTAAACATTTACTCAGGCGTTGACGACTAAGATGAGGTCGATGCCAACTCACTTCACTACGTTAAGGATAATACGTGCAAGATGACGTACAGGCTGGGCCTCGCCTGGTCATTCAGACCTTATCTCCGTCAGGATGTATAAGCTGTGAGTGAGGATGCAGTACTTTGCACAACAATGCTTGGCTGTCCTTATTGTCTACATATGCATTATTATGCCCAAGAATGCTTGGCAGTTCTTATTGCCTACAAATGCATTATTATGCACAACAATGCTTGACTGTCCTTATTGCCCACATATACAGTATTTAAACCACACAGTCTATTAATTCCACCTATCATCATTGTCCTCCCTTACCAACAATGTCTGTTCATCCAGCTCCCCAGTCTGGGGAAGGTCGCCAAACTTCTGCACGTTCTTGATAGATTCTTGCAGTCCGGAGGTGGTGAATAAGAAACCGCTCAGCTTGTCCCCTTCCGGCACGTACCCGAACTGCTGCATGAAGCGAACCTGTGGGCAAAAAGGGGACTGAGAGGTTGCTTGTCACGATACTGTGATGGGGAAGTGGGTGACGTTACTAGAGTACTAAGTCCATCAGTGGTTTTAGCTAAGACAATGAACTCCACCGAGACGCGCAAGCAGAAGGGGGGTTTGTATTCGTCCGATTGCAAGTTTCGCACATGAGATGGACTTCAGGCTGGTAACTTATTAATTACTCTTTATTTTGGTTTCTGGTACTGTGTCAAACCTAATAATAGTTATAATAAAATCCGTAATAACGAGATCTCTCGTGGTATTCTCGTGTTTTACAAAGTAAGTATCCCTTAAACATAAAATATGCATAAACCAGGAACGCAATTTCATGAAATAAATATTCTGGTTGCACATCGGGCCCTGCTGCTGACACTACTAACTCACCTCACTGCTGACCTGGAGTGCGTGTTGCGGGGACCTGCTGCTGGCACTAATCCTTCACCTCATTGGTGACCCGGAGTGTGTGTTGCGGGGCCCTGCTGCTGACACTAATCCTTCAGCTCATTGCTGAACCGGAGTGTGTGTTGCGGGGGCCTGTTGCTGACACTAATCACTCGCCTCATTGCTGACCCGGAGTGTGTGTTGCGGGGCCCTGCTGCTGACACTAATCACTCTCCTCATTGCTGAACCGGAGTGTGTGTTGCGGGGCTCTGCTGCTGACACTAATCATTCACCTCATTGCTGGAGTGTGTGTTGCGGGGCCTTGCTGCTGACACTAATCACTCGCCTCATTGCTGAGCTGGAGTATGTGTTGCGGGGCCCTGCTGCTGACACTAATCACTCGCCTCATTGCTGACTCGGAGTGTGTGTTGCGGGGCCCTGCTGCTGACACTAATCACTCGCCTCATTGCTGACTCGGAGTGTGTGTTGCGAGGCCCTGCTGCTGACACTAATCACTCACCTCATTGCTGAACCGGAGTGTGTGTTGCGGGGCCCTGTTGCTGACACAAATCACTCACCTCATTGCTGACCTGGAGTGTATGTTGCAGGGCCCTGCTGCTGACACCAATCATTCACCTCATTGCTAACCCGGAGTGTGTGTTGCGGGGTCCTGCTGCTGACACTAATCCTTCACCTCCGTGCTGACCCGGAGTGTGTGTTTCGGGGGCCTGCTGCTGACACTAATCACTCACCTCATTGCTGAACCGGAGTGTGTGTTGCGGGGGCCTGCTGCTGACACTAATCACTCACCGCATTGCTGACCAGGAGTGTATGTTGCAGGGTCCTGCTGCTGACACTAATCATTCACCTCATTACTGACCTGGAGTGTGTATTGCTGGGCCCTGTTGCTGACACAAATCACTCACCGCATTGCTGACCAGGAGTGTATGTTGCAGGGTCCTGCTGCTGACCCTAGTCATTCACCTAATTCCTGACCTGGAGTGTGTGTTGCGGGGTCCTGCTGCTGACACTAGTCATTCACCTCATTCCTGACCTGGAGTGTGTGTTGCGGGGTCCTCGCAGGATCCTTTGACGATAAAGGGCTAAAATTTGTTTAGCGCGTGAGTGAATTAGATGCGTTTGAGATACGCCTTCCCGTCGGTCACACCCCCTTATTGGTGAATTCAGCCTTGTGTCTATCTTTATCCTGGCTACTGTTAAATACTGGGCACGATTGGTTTCAATTCAGTAAAGTAGCCGCTGTTGCCACCTGATAAACGAGACCTAAATCGACGCTTGTACAAAAAATCTATAATTTTGCAAGTGCTCGTGCGTAATGATGCAGTTTATTGCGTTTGGTTTTACTCGGTGCGGATTATGCAGCGTGTTGCGTTCCATACTGCGACTCGAGTGCCAGGAGCAACGATTCATTGTCTGACTCAGAAGTGTTGCATAGACGCCTTAGTGCTCAACATAAATACGGAATGTGTTCCACTGTAGACCAAATACGTAACATCTGATAATAGTCACTGGTTTTAACAATGGAATAAATAATCGATCCAGAACGCTTTGTTGTCGTCATCACGTGTAGAAGAAACTTCCTGCACCTATTTCAAATACCTTACAATAACTTCTACCGAAATCGATGTCCCTGTGCCCAATTTGAAAAAAATGGCACATGCACTGTTCATCCCCAAGTGGAAGACTTTCCTCAAATCCAAAACCTGTAGATGTTATCGCTGCACAGACTCAGTGCTGGGTAAAAGGCTGGATACTTAACAAATGAAAGGCTGTACCTGGTCCATATATTTCTCCTTGATAGACGTAACTAGGTGCAGTATCTTGTCTTCACAGCCAAAGCTTGATCACCGCACTAACTACGTTTTTTGAGGCGTCCTTTACTCACCGCGTAGTTCTCGTTGTCAGCCTGCTGTTTCTCCTTAAAGGCAAGTCCTGTCCAATTGGTTGCCCCTCCAGACACACCCAACAAACTGTGGGGCTGTCGTAGGACATTCGGATTGCTGTTCGATGGCTCATTTTCCCTCGGGATGTTGGCGTTCCCGCTAGATGGGACACCGTTGGTGTGAGCTGACAGCTGGTTGGCAACGATGCCATTGAAGTAATTTCTACCGGTGTAGTTTGGGCTGACGTAGTTTTGTCGATAGTTAGGCCTTCTACTTGAACCATCAATATTATTGAATATGCTATTATTATTTGTGTATGCACTTGAAACAGCGTCCGTTCGTCCTGCTGCATCATGAGGTCTATGTATGATGGACACATCTGGGTACAACTCATCCGAGAAAGTGGTGTTTAAAGATGCGACCTCAGCGTCATTGGTGTCTGAAGTGCTGAACACAATCTCTCCCATGTGCCAAGAGTTCTCGTACACCGCATCTCTCTCGCTCGCTTGCAAAGCAGCTCTTCTAGTGATTCCATGCGTTTTCTCGATGTTTTTACTAGATGCTTTCAATGAATGTGGTCCTGAATGAGGAGATAATGGTAGGGCTGAAGTGAACTGCCTAAGTATAACTAAGATGTACACCGAACAACATAACAACAATATTCTTCGAGACATTTCACTGATGGGGAGTCTGCCACAAATAAATAATCAATTAGCATCATACAAATGGCATTGAGAAACATATTCTATGCTAACCCCGTCTGACATCACAATTCCGAATAATAAATGATGTGATACTATAAATCCTCATCGCATAATTTTGTGACTAAATGCTGATGTTTGCCACACATGACTTAGTAAAGATACGATGTTCTAAGAATAGCGCAGGATAAGCTGGGCCCGATGGGTGGTTCCCATCTATGCCCCCATATATAGGGCGTCATTGAGGATCAGCCGCAAAGTCGGTGACAGTCGTCGTTTGTATGCAAGCTGTTCTAGCACTCCATGTAAAGAAACATATGTGCAGGATCTCTGCGTTAAAAAGCACGATACGCGCGCCCTCTTTTGAATTCCTAGCTCGATAAAAATTCATACGAATGTTTGAATTACCTGGGTCTGGTCTTTTCGTATACACGTCGGCCAGTGTATGCAAATTGGTGACAGTGCATGCATATTAGTAATGGCTGGTCGATTTGTGTATGATGTTAGTGCAGAGTTATTGTAGGTTAAAAACATACTACAAATATCTATACTGAATGCTGGTACTGTAAGCTGAACCTATCGGGGCAGTTCTGAAGAGTAAAATTACAACATTCATAGAACAACTTAACTTTTTTTTAATGTAGAACTGACAGAAAAATGTATTTTTGTAGTACTAATTAGTTAGATTCATTATTGTTGAATGAAAAATTAGTTAGAAAAAATATACGGCATAAATCTTCCCATTTAACAGCAATGAACACTTTTTATTTAAATTGAATGTAAAACTATTGTTCTATTAATTATGCACATTCAACTACTTGAAACACTGTTTAAATGTTCTCTTACTAGACATGCATATGCAAGCCTTGAAACCCCATTTCATGAAGTCATGTACGTTTACAATAAACAATACAATACAAACAATACAGACAATACAAACAATACAAACAATACAAACAATACAAACAATACAAACAATACAAACAATACAAACAATACAAACAATACAAACAATACAAACAATACAAACAATACAAACGATACAAACGATACAAACGACACAAACAACACAAACAACACAAACAATACAAACAACACAAACAATACAAACAATACAAACAATACAAACAATACAAACAATACAAACAATACAAACAATACAAACAATACAAACAATACAAACAATGCAAACAATGCAAACAATGCAAACAATGCAAACAATGCAAACAATACAAACAATACAAACAATACAACAATACAAACAATACAAACAATACAAACAATACAAACAATACAAACAATACAAACAATACAAACAATACAAACAATACAAACAATACAAACAATACAAACAATACAAACAATACAAACAATACAAACAATACAAACAA
>SDVV010035286.1:0-11080 GCA_016164225.1 Gammarus roeselii
GGGTGAAGGTGCGTGAACGCAGGAGGTGATGATGGTCGCGCCATGCAGCTATGGTGGCATGGGGTGAAGGTGCGTGAACGCAGGAGGTGATGATGGTCACGCCATGCAGCTATGGTGTCATGGGGTGAAGGTGCGTGAACGCAGGAGGTGATGATGGTCGCGCCATGCAGCTATGGGGGCATGGGGTGAAGGTGCGTGAACGCAGGAGGTGATGACGGTCGCGCCATGCAGCTATTGGTATCATGGGGGGAAGGAGCGTGAACGCAGAAGGTGATGACGGTTGCGCCATTTCGTAATGTTGATTCATTCCATGTCTTTTCAGTTGAATATTTCATTTATCATCTGAACACCATCATCCAAAATCAAGGCACGTAATCTTGTGAAAAGATCGGGATGGGAAGTTGAGGGTGTCAGAGGGTGTTAGGGAGTGTCAGGACTAGTCATAAGATGTCAGACAGTAATAGACAGTGTTAGGGATGCTACGGAAGGGTCAAGGGATGTTAGTGAGTCAGAGGGTAGCAGAGGCCTCCCCTAATAATGAAATGAATTAGGTAACTTAACAGAATATTATCTAATCCTGTACCGTAAATCAGTAACACAAAAGTTTTTACTTGCTATTGAGTAGCTCGTAATAGTTTGGTATTATACCATTGCTCCTTATCTGATCGGCTCATCTCATGAAAAAATACCAAAAGCTGTAAATACCGTTTTAAGATAATTCTACAGCGAATCTAAGCACTACAAGATTACCTCAACCACACATCAACACTTATGCAACATTTAATCACTGAAATTTCAACTCCATGTATGAACGCGTTTGTTCCAGGAGTTATCAGCTTGTATCCAGGACACTAATACACCACGCTACCATGCGTTGAAACACGACAGTTCAAGTAGACTGGGACCCCTCATTATGAGTCAGTACCAAAGAGAGAATAGAGGAAGTTGGTCATGTGATATTCGTGGGCTTGTGGTTTTCTAACCCTTTTACTGTGAAGACTGTGGACGGTATATTGGACTATGAGCTGGAAGTAATTATTCTAGTTGTTTGACTGATTTATGTAGTTACAAATAATTCAATTTACATTCATAAAGATATACTCAAAATAACTAGACTTGGATTTACGATTTTACCGTTTATAATATTCAATGCCTATTATCAATTCCCGGTATCAAATATAATTGTAAAGCATGTTATAGCTTTGGTTCATTGCCTAAATAGCACTTTAGTGCTAGGGTATTTGATAATTTTCAGTAAGTGATGTTGACTACAACATAAAAATAACAATTGAAAATGTATATAAAATTTTATTTATCTAAAATTTATTCATATTTCGAAGAAAAACGGAAAAATATAAACAAAAACGATAAACAAAAACCACAACTTCATCAATGATTTTTTTATAAAAAAGATCATCAGCCCAGTTGTAGGTATTCAGGTTGCAATTTTTTTCTGAATCTTTTTCGCGATGTGTATCATCACACAGCATAGTAAAAATACTAACAATTAAGAGGAAGCTTGAGCAGAAAAAAAAAAATAATTTATCGAAATTTTTGTACCTTCGCCTGACCTTTAAGAGGAATTTTACAAACAGTGCTGCTAAAAATTTAACAGGTATCCTAGTTTCAAAACCGTTGCATATCCATTTCCGGCTGACTGCATTTTTTTAATGATTTGAATAAATGTTTTTCCGTCAGTATCTGCCGCAATGAAGAGTGATGCTATCATTGTCATACACCTGAGTACAGCAATACTGGGCGCCACTGTACGTGGATAGTTTCTTGATACGTCTCCTAATGTGGTCGGACGGGGCAATATATAAAACTTTAACCTCTCAGGACACATGAACAATTATTATCATTGCGATTCGGAGCAGATTTTTTTCACATTGACATATTCGCACTGGGGACTACGCTTTGCAGGGATATTTTCTTTTGGTCTGGTAGTATGTGACTTTTCCAAATATGAGCTGATCGTTTAGATTCGCACACTGAGAATTCGATTGCAGTTTCACATGCTCTAGATCACCAAACTTTTTAAAAGTTAATAATATCTTACACTAATTATGGAATTTTGTTACGTTAATATTATACCTGAACAAGGCATCTTGATTAATTCTTTATATTTAACTTTCGCTTAATTTAAATAAAAGGCGAAAATAATCATCAAAGATTCCTGTCAATCTTAAATTGCAAAAGAATTTCCTCTTGTTGAACGGCATTGTAAGTTTTATCCTCCGTTTGAAGTTTGAAGTCCGCCTCGTACGACAACATGGATCGTACGACAATTGAGCACTACCATAGCGATGTTAATTCTAGTCCCTTGGACTAGCAGCCCGATCGTCGTAACCTCTTATTTCATTGAACTTGTTATATTAATCTTTCTCCTTATGTCCTGCGACAATAGTAACTGAGATTGTTACCAAAAATTGGCGTCCACGTTATGGGGAAAGAAAGTATTTCAGTTCCATGTGATAGTTTGCTCTGCCGATTCTATTTGGACAATTTAAAATAGAACAAGGATCAGTGTCAAATTTGGTCGTTATCAAAATATAGACTCAATTCGATGGTTTCAAATATTATTCTTGAGTTCAAAATGTTTAGTTGTTTCCTCATTCACTATTTCTTCACCTCCTGCCATGTGCCCTACTTTTAGCTCTGCATGGTCACTGCGGTGCACACGGTTCTTTTGATGAGAAAACGTCTCCAATAATTGCCGGGGAGGAGAAATTTTGTCCGTGTACGCACTAGTTTGCAACGGTGGTGAAGGCCCTGCCATCTTTTCATCCATCCATTCGGTAATCCGTCCGTCCATCCTCTCGCGATGTCCAGTCATTAGCATGTGCCTCTGCGGTTGCCTCCGCCAAAACAATTTGTCAGCCTGACCGCGATCTGCTGCAGTATCCGTCCCGTGAGATTGGGCGGCTTGTCGTTTTCTTCGCTACAGTACCGTTTTCTTTGATTGGATGCGGTTTTCTCCTAGACACCGTTTTTTTTGGTGTCCAAATTTTCTGTTTTTTTTTTCCTGGTAGGGTGTTAGGTAGAATTTCGTACGGTCAGGGAGCCGTTAGGCATCGGCGAGGGGCCGTTTGGGACTGTTTCTTTTATGCTGGCGTAGAACGTGAGCTTTGGAATAGAAATTCACATCTGCCGAGCACTAAATACAGCCTTTTTTTATCTCATTGTGTATAAAAATAAATCAATTTTGAAAGCCCCTATAATTCCCGAGTATATCCTAATTCCTGGTTAGCTAAGCAAGCAAAAGGAAAATAAAACTCCTGTACATTACTAATGAGAGGCACCCCTGGAAAGAGTAGAACCCTTGTTAGCTCTATGGTACCCAAAACTATTACAGAGGGATCACACACAACGAGTTCCCTCTACCTCCATGTGAGACTCAATGAGGTTCATTTTGAAATTGTTTTTAAAGGATCGGCTTCTTTGAATTTCTAATTCCTTGTAAATCATTACAAATGGCAGTAAGTTGTGTCAACATTTATTGTCTCAGATTCCAGATCCGCAGCTGGTCTTGAAAAAGTGAAATGCAGCTGGAAAAGAAGCCACCGACCGGTCAGCGGACAGGCACAGGGCTAATGGAAGCTCGGGACTCTAAAACAATGTAGTTGGAAATATGTTCATTTACCCTTTATAAAAATGTTAGTTTAACTTTCATAATGCTGCGTCCAATCTTCCTGAATCCGATAGAAGCAGTGATTGGCAAGTTCTCCAATGCATTCTGTTGTAATTGGTTAACAAAAAGATGATGCAAAACGCTTCATGGCGAATAATTTCAGCTCCTCAAATATGATACAACTCGTGGTAGAAAAATTCCACATTGTCACAAAAACACTTAGGAAATTTCAAGCAGAGGGATTTCAAGTTTTACTACGTTGAATTTTTCCCATAACAAAACGGAAATATATGAAAATGTCTTTTTTTTCAATTAGCCTCAGTGCTGTATCTTTGATACTCTATTTCGTGTACGTTCCGAAGATTATTAAATTTTTCTCATAATTCCATTCAATAATGTTGGATATTTTTATAATTCCTTCAGTATTTCCGAGAAAATTGAACCACACCTTCGTCAGCTCTCATCCAGCCGACATTACGCATAGACCTTCTTAGAGCTGGTGTTCGGTATAATGCACGCCTCCGTACGAGTACGTGTTCCTAGAAACTTTCTCAATCTCATTCTTCTTCGAGTGTTTCAGTCTCATTTCTCTGTGCCATGGACCGCAGGCAATTAGACACCGCAATTAACAGCTAAATCCTATTCCTCCTTTTCTCTCAACTCTGGGAAAAGTTCCCGCGCGGAGTCGGTACGCGGTGGAGGGGCACT
This sequence comes from Gammarus roeselii, assembly GCA_016164225.1. NCBI lineage: Eukaryota > Metazoa > Arthropoda > Malacostraca > Amphipoda > Gammaridae > Gammarus > Gammarus roeselii. Next base: position 4,340 of record SDVV010035286.1, read on the forward strand.
GCTGGAACCGGACTACGGGATTTGGACTGTGATGGTGGAGTTGGGGGGCGAGAGAAGGTCCACCGCACATGGTTGGGGCTACGTAACCATGCGGAGGAGTAGCCTAATGTCCCAACACTGCACTGTGTTCAGTGCTCCTGTTCAGTGGCCGAATGATAAGTTACACAATCTCAATAGAGTGCCTCTTAATATAATATCCAGGTTTAGCAATACGTATATTGAACAAGGTGTTGTTGAGTCCTCGTCCAGAACTCGCGTCTCATCGCCTGCTGATTTCGCAGAAGCGCTCGTGAAACGGACCCTGAAACACACGACCGTGTCGAAACCGCCAGTCGAAACGGAAGACCTGAGGACGAGTTGTAACTGATGCCTTGGCCAACCGACCGTGGATGGAGGAAGGAGCCCTCGACCTAATTGATTAGCTGCTTTTTTCCCTGTGCCTTAGTGGGTCAAATGAACAGAGTAATTGATTTATGAAGAATGGAAGCTGAAGCGTTAGGTCTTTGGATTACTGAAGGGTCATCTACAGTAACGTATTTTGTTGGTTGAAGGATTGAGTCTCTCGCCAGCTGATTGAAGAGATGGTAAGCAGGTTTACAAATCATAATAGATCATATGCAATAGGAAGAGCAGTGGTTTGTTCTGGTGTCTATCCAAAAGAAAAACCTTCGTGAACAATTGTTGTGCGTTTTAGATTACCTTTTGATCACCACTCAAGACTTTACAGTAAGTACAAATTAATTCATGTGCCGTCATGATTCCTAAATAGCCCTATGTTACATCCCTTCTTAATTTTGTGTAAGAACATCAACATTTTGCTCAAGTCGCAGTCTAAGCAGGGAAATAATGGCTAAAATGGTGAAAGGCAGCATATTTATTGAACGTTTTGGGCTCAGCCCATCATCAACAATGTAACACTGGAAGGGGAACAAATGAAGTTAGGAATAAAACAGAAAATCGGACAAAATTCATATAACCTATTTACCAATTTTTTTTAGAGGGAGAGCAGATTGTTGATCGTTCAACTTTGGTTTCAGTTAAAAAGTACGCAACGATTCCAAGATGCAGGAATACTAGCGATCTTAGGATTTTAAAACCGTTGCATATTTTTAAATTGAAACCAAAGTTGAATGATCAACAATCTGCTCTCAACTTAAATATAATTGGTAAATAGTTTGTATTATTTTGTCAGATTTTCTGTTGTATACTTAACTTCATTTTGTTCTCCTTCCAGTGTTAATTGCTAATGATGGGCTGAGCCCGAAACGTTCAATAAATATCTGCGTGTCACCATTTAGCCATTATTTTCCTTCTTAACTTTAATTTGGTTGATGCCAATGAGAAAGTTCACATTCAAAAGTTATCTTCTTCATCATTATCTCGATTGAAAATAAATATTCTCACTTGTGATGCCATCGCTTATAGGACTGCACTCAAATCCTCATTGATATGCTGTTGTCGTTTTTTCAGAATTCTTTTATGTCTGAATTCAGCGTAGAGTAACATATCAAACCCAACGATGCAAATATATCCCGCAGATGACCGTCGAGGACACTGACGTCGCTGTCCACATCGTTCAGGAAAACGATTTCAAAACTAATATTTTTTAGAAGGTAGTTAAGGCTGCATAGAATGCTTCCTCAAAGAAAACCAGGATAGTTAGATTTAATTTGCTCGATAAAAAGAAACACTCGCCTAATATTTCATTAAATAACCTTCGTGCAATAAATTGCCAAGGTTTGTACTTTTTTGTCCAGGTCCAACCATTTACTTGGCTGGTGGTTAGAATTAATTTAGCAAGGAAGTTAGATGTGTTGGTGATCAAATGAAGATAGGTGTGTTGGCGATCAAAGGAAGATATATGTGTTGGCGATCAAATGAAGATAGATGTGTTGGTGATCAAAGGAAGTTAGATGTGTTGGTGATCAAAGTAAGATAGATGTGTTGGTGATCAGAGGAAGATAGATGTGTTGGTGATCAAAGGAAGATAGATGTGTTGGCGATCAAAGGAAGATAGATGTGTTGGGGATCAAAGTAAGATAGATGTGTTTGTGATCAGAGGAAGATAGATGTGTTGGTGATCATAGGAAGATAGATGTGTTGGTGATCAAAGGAAGATAGATGTGTTGGCGATCAGAGGAAGATAGATGTGTTGGTGATCAAAGGAAGATAGATGTGGTGGCGATCAAAGGAAGATAGATGTGTTGGTGATCAAAGGAAGATAGATGTGTTGGCGATCAGAGGAAGATAGATGTGTTGGTGATCAAAGGAAGATAGATGTGGTGGCGATCAAAGGAAGATAGATGTGTTGGTGATCAAAGGAAGATAGATGTGTTGGCGATCAGAGGAAGATAGATGTGTTGGTGATCAAAGGAAGATAGATGTGGTGGCGATCAAAGGAAGATAGATGTGTTGGCGATCAGAGGAAGATATATGTGTTGGCGATCAAAGGAAGATAGATGTGTTGGCGATCAGAGGAAGACATATGTGTTGGCGATTAAAGGAAGATAGATGTGTTAGTGATCAAAGGAAGATAGATGTGTTGGTGATCAAAAGAAGATAGATGTGTTGGCGATCAAAGGAAGATAGATGTGTTGGTGATCAAAGGAAGATAGATGTGATGGCGATCAAAGGAGGATAGATGTGTGGGGGATCAAAGAAAGATAGATGTGTTGCCGATCAAAGGAAGATAGATGTGTTGGCGATCAAAAGAAGTTACATGTGTTGGCGATCAATGGAAGATATATGTGTTGGCGATCAAAAGAAGTTACAGGTGTTGGTGATCAATGGAAGATAGATGTGTAGGCGATCGAAGGAAGATACATTTGTAGACGATCAAAAGAAGTTACATGTGTAGGCGATTAACGGAAGATAGATGTGTAGGCGATCAAAGGAAGATATATTTGTAGACGATCAAAAGAAGTTACATGTGTAGGCGATCAAAGGAAGATATATGTGATGACGATCGAAAGAAGTGACATATGTTGGTGATCAAAGGAAGATAGATGTGTAGGCGATCAAAGGAAGATAGATGTGTTGGCAATCAAGGGAAGAGACATGTGGTGGCGATCAAAGAAAGATAGATGTGTTGGCGATCAAGGGAAGATAGATGTGTTGGCGATCAAGGGAAGGGACATGTGGTGGCGATCAAAGGAAGATAGATGTGTTGGCGATCAAGGGGAGATAGATGTGTTGGCGATCAAGGGAATATAGATGTGTTGGCGATCAAGCGAAGGGACATGTGGTGGCGATCAAAGGAAGATAGATGTGTTGGCGATCAAGGGAAGGGACATGTGGTGGCGATCAAAGGAAGATAGATGTGTTGGCGATCAAGCGAAGGGACATGTGGTGGCGATCAAAGGAAGATAGATGTGTTGACGATCAAGGGATGATAGATGTGTTTGCGATCAAAGGAAGTTACGTGTGATGGCAATCAAAGGAAGATAGATGTGTTGGCGACCAAAAGAAGATAGATGAGTTGGTGATCAAAGGAAAATCTATAGAGGAATAAGCGACGGTTGATAGACCGTCATTATGTCACGGCGCAGGCTTATTTGTTACGCTTAGGTGAACCACTGGGAAGGCTTACTAATGTGTGTTGCTGGGCATGCTGGTAAAAGTGTACGTGGCAACGCGCTGTCGGGCGTGGACTGGACGGATCCAGGCAGTGATATTCAGACTTACAACGGGAAGGTCTTGTCCCTGTACACCCACTTCCCATTCTTCGCTTCCCAAGTATGTAAATAAACGTAATATTTATTGCTCCTGTGTTCCAAGTCCTGCGACGTGAGGTAGAATTTAGTGTTGAAAACTAAAATCGTAAATTTCAATGTGCAACCTTGGAATAATGAAGAAGGAAATACTCAAGCGGGGATGATGTTTCACCCTAACTCGGAAGTGGTCGAAGACTTGTTGTCGCGTTTCAGAACTACAGAGACCTGAAAACAGCACTGAAAGACCAGCAAGAAAATGAGTCGCTTTCCGTATTATGCTAACCTCGGAAAACTTGATTGACAACCACAATTGAAACAGTACCTTTAACTATAAATTAAGGCACACAGCTTCATTCCATCGTCTGTACAGAAATTCTTTCCGTCGCCCTAATAATGACGAGGCAGTGAGCGCATCACTAGAGCAGATTGCAATCAGCTTTCATTTGAGGGCCTCCTACCTCGGGTGAGGCTGTGGGCTGCTCTACGTAACAGTACCTTGGTGTGATCTGACAGCTAGTGAGCAGACACCCTGCTCGCTGGCGTCGAACGAGGAACCTTCATCAGCCGTCTCAACGTGTCTTGATAACTCACCGTCAATTTCCTCACTCTATTTAAAGAAGAACTTTATCCACCGTGCATTACAATATATCGGGTAACAATAAGTTTTTAAGAGCCTGAATTTTAGCTTCCTTTATTGCAAACGAGAATTTCCGTATCATTATGTTACCAACTGCATTTTGTTGCCTTGTTTGCTTTGCCCCATGCTGGCCATCATTGCAATCCGCTGTGACGATTCACCTTGTGTATTAAAAAATTTATACGCAATCAAGTGTAACACCGCCTAGTTATATCTCAGTCGATAGATAGTAATTATGACCCTTCGGTCCAGCTAGCATACATGCAGTTTTTGAAGTGTTGAATACGATTTCATCGAGTTCAGCAATATGGCTACAGAAATGAAGAAACTTTTACAATGGCGAGAGACTCGGAGTCAACAACACCACATCATCATAAACAAGGTTGACACAGCAGCTGACGACATGGCAAACTTAGTTTTCTCTACGTAGAAGGTAATTCATTCAACTCATCGGTCTTCACGCTGTACAGCAATGGCGATAGCTGATATCCCACCCGTTTACAGACATCGGCTACAATGACAGGAAGCTGATTTCGAACTACCCCAACACACTAGCAATCCCTGTACCTTGTACTTAGTAAATAGTTTATTTCAATGCGAATATCGTCATTTCAGTTCCATGGCTCTCTTTGAATTCAAACTGATTGTTTGCGATTGCCAGAAATGATTCTAAACTTGCAGGAATAAACTTTAATATTTGAGTGGCAATTACAATGAGGCTATTATTATTTAGGTCGGACGGGTCCTTTGTTTTACATTTCAGAACAGGAATCACAGTAACATGCATTACCTCTCATGGTAGCTTCTTTGAAACACTTTGAAACACTTTCAAACTCCTTGTTACCACATCTGTTTACAATTTTCATAATACAAATGAACATCAACCGAGCAGAATATTAACCTGACTATAGATGTTTGGTAAGAATATGAGTAAAGTTTATACACAGACACCGACTTTGGTCCCGAAGAAGCAAAATGCTCCAAGGACAACCTATCCTTAACCGGTGAATTCATCATTAGGAAACAGCGAACTGTTCATTTACATGTCTCCCTACGAAATTGCTGGTATGTTCTCTCTACTACCTTGACCTAAGCTCTCCTAGCAGTGACCTCATCGAAATAAGATATTTAAAAAGGTATCGAAAACAATTAGAGTATCGAAGGAGAACTAAAATTTACAAAATATGATGACTGGAAATAATTTGTACTAACTGTATTAATATTGAGAAGCAAAATGTTGCTTGCATTTGGATTTAAAAGTAAATAATGAGGTTAAAGATTCGACATTAGTAATGAAAATCCACCATTTGACAGCTCTATAGATGATAGAGAATTGAGGTTTAGCTTTATTAAACCTTGCTATATTTGTTGTTGAGTGGTCAAGTACATCAGACTGCTGCTATATATGTTCGAGGAGATGCCGTTGTGGTCCAGCTGAACAGTTTCATACTATCGACAAGTATTTGGTAGCAATTAAGATCCTCAATTAAAAAGAAATAGATATGAGATTAATACTTCTGTCTTGTAAAAGAGAGGTTATTTGTGGCTCGCATGCTTTCTTTTGCTGGACTCCTATTTTACCTCTTACATTTTGCTAACCAAGCCTGAAAGCCTTTGAAGTGAACTATGGTTGAACTTATGGAAAATAAACGATTTGAAAACTTCTAGCGAAAGAATATATTTTAATTTATATAGGATACCACTTGATTCGCCTAATTTAGTTGAATTATAATCTACATGATGTTTGGATGACAGATGACGATCCAGACGCAAGCAAAAATCTTGATGTAATCCCCTTCACGAATAGTAGTGTTTCAACTGAAGAATAACAAGGTTATGTTTGCATACAAAAAGAATATTTTTTTTTCAACATTCATGCAAAATTTATTCGTGTCGAGCCAACTATTTGCAGATTCATTGTTTATTTGTATCGCAATTTTCATATCTGTTATAGAAATTGCGGCTAACAAGGCACTATCATCGGCAAATAAGAGGCACTTGAATAGGTTTGAGGAGTTTGGAAGGTCACTAATAAAGATTAGAAACAATAGAGGCTCTGAAACTGAGATTTGGAGGACCCCATGACTAACATCGAGAAGATGGGATTTACAGTAATGGTGTATTGTTGTGTATTGAAAAAGTACGACCGACACCAATCTCACGGCAAAGAAGCGCAACTTGGATAGCAAAAAAGTATGATCAACGCTAACGAATGACCTTCGAAAGTTTGGACGTTTAGATAGTACAACTTGATCTGAATCAAAAGTTTGTTACAAAAAATTGATTTGGTCTGATATCTTTTGCCCTGATGATTTTTTACTCTGAAACACATATTGACCACGATAAAGAATGTCCCGTTGCTCTAAATGATTGTACAGTTGTATCCTATTA
>SDVV010035287.1:0-11080 GCA_016164225.1 Gammarus roeselii
CTATTTCGTGTTGCTGGAGCTGTTTTAGGATGACTTTGAAAGCAGGACTGCACTATTTCGTGTTGACGGAGCTGTGTTAGGATGACTTTGAGAGCAGGACTGCGCTATTTCGTGTTGCCGGAGCTGTGTTAGGATGACTTTGAGAGCAGGACTGCGCTATTTCGTGTTGCATGGACGCAGAGGAATTTGACTATCTGTGAAATATTTCGTACTGCTATTCTCTGACTGTTTTACCCCAGCCTCTGACAGTTTTAACCATATTTTCAAACACTAGATGACGCCACTGCAGTCCGGTATTTTGTCATCTCATATTAGTGAGCATTGGCAGCTACCAAGTTCTCCCATCCGATGGCATGTGCTCGAAGATAATCCATGTTGATTATTATTGTTAAATCATTTATTTTCATCGTATGGCAATGGGTTTTAAATTTATTTTGTGTTACACTTGAAGCTTCATTATCATATACACTATTTGAATTAACGTAAAGGAAAGTACAATTGATATCGTCGCAGCATATTGCTAGTGGGTCGCCGGTTATTATTTTATACAATAATTCTTAAATAACCATATTATAATCAATGATCAACAGATAACGTCTTTTATGAGGTAAGAATCGGGAATGCCTGGTGTTGGGCAATCAATAATAAATGAGGTTGGACGATCACAAATATGTTGGGTGGGTAATTCGCGATACATGGGGCTGGGAAATTTACGAATAATACGAATACATAGGGTTGTGGAAATCGCGATTTTGTGGGGTTAGGAAATCTTGAGAACATGGGGCTGGGAAACTAACATAATGCGCTAACATATTGTACATATGGCTCTAAAAAATTGTATGATTAAAGAAGGGGTGAACAGACGACATCAATTATACATAAAGTATTTACTTAACACTGAATATCAACACTTCATGACCGATAGGAAATGATTAAGTAATCGACAAGCACAATAATTCAATACTGGAGTACAACAGTGGGATGAATATGCTTCTGCTATAGAAGATAATGCACAATATAAATTCATGTGACAATGATTGTATCATCAAAAATGATACAGTGATTGGTAGAACTAATTCAATAAATTATATCCACATCGAGTTTAACTGTCAATGCTGGATGCTGTCTATCGTTCCTCGAAAAGACTGAACTCGTATTTTAGTTATACTAAAACGATTAAAACGTTCGAAACATCGTAGACAAAAACGCAAATTAACACCTTGGGTAATTGGCAGATAATTGTTGTCAGTAGGAACATAGAAAACATTTGTACCGTCAGAGTATAAACGATTAGATGGCGGCTCAATATTAAGTGCTATGGTGGTGGTATTTTCGGACATGTTCCAGAACCGAATGCATTTTCTGGTTACTGGTATAATGTGTTTATCTTAAACTTGTAGGCAAAGTTACGTTTTTCAATTGATCGGTCAATATATGTCTATTTGGCCCATTCCTGAAGGACGTCTTAGATTTAAGATTCTTGAGGTTTGTTAGGAGGTTGTTCCAGAATTTTGGTCCAGTGATCGAAAAAGCTCTACAGGCAGTTTCTGTCTTCCTGTGTTGAACGTGCAGCATATCATTATTTCTTGTGAATCGATTGTTCTTTTCACCTCGAAAATATATGATCACGTGCTCTTCATGAACAGATGTAGCGGACGACAGCCCAACATTAGTTGCAGACACACGGTGATGCTCGAACAAGTTGGTTTTGTGACACTGGCCTATGTCACATTATGCATAAAGCAACAATTTCTAACGTCACTAATTCAAAATAACAAAATATCAACTCTTATTCGAGAAATTGGCCGCTTTGCTAATAGACCAATCCATGATTGAAGGCCTTTCTGCGAAAGTTCGAGAGCCGCCGTAGAGCGATGAATCAGAGATACCAATATCCGAACGTGCAAGCATAGATACCAACAACCGAACGTGCTCCACTGTTCATCAAGGAGCAGCTTCCAACAAAGCTCACTGACAACATGGATGTGGATTTGTATATTGTCAACAGTTCCGTATTAGTGGCATCTATTTTCCATTGATACATGATTATGACTAGAATGCAAATATTCCTAGTCAAGATAAATGTCCTGACGGTAGCAAGGTAGACCTCCCTTGAAAGAAGATGAGCGTGGAATTGCTTCGCAACGCAACAAAAATCGAAAATGTGGGAAAAATTGTTTGACCAAAGGACGTTCAACCACAAATAAATAATGCTTTGAATTAACAAAAAATCGAGAGCATTCTAACCCAGGTATTAGATTCAATTAGATTTAGAGGGTCATCTTCAATGTGGGATATCTTCAGAGACGTGCCTCAAATGGACATTTTTTCGTAAAATTGCCCGTATGACATGCATTCAATCAAATTAGATTATATGAACAATTGATCACATGAATTGATCGATACTATTATAGGCAACGCACCCGCGTGTCTATCCCAGTCTTTCTGTCAGTCTTTTTCCATTTGGATCCGTGGAAATTACGAGTACAGCTCCTGTATTGGACCAAAAGTCGAGTCCCCGATATTATTTGAAGACTCGCGAATTACAAGCAATAGGCAAAAGGGGCTTTTCTGAAACTCCGAGGGATTTTTTTTTTCGGTGCAGCAAATAATAATGTTTCAACTAAGGGTAAATAAATCTTCACAATCGAAATACGATAGTTAAAACATCTTTTACCCTTTAGTAGAAAGTAATTACGTGGACGTCGGTGTGATGAGGCAAGAACAGGATGCGACATAAGGCAAGACGGGAGACAGGGGGTAATGATGAAATTGTCCATAATATTTAGATACTTTAGGTATGTGTTCTTCTACCAAGTGTGAAGCGTTGTGTTCTGACACAAGAATGCTCTAAGGTTGTGCGCCCAAGATTTTTCCACCTTTAATCAATATACTGAGCTTCATCAAACTTTTTAGGTATGCGAATTTATGATCTCATTGTTCTTATAAACCTTTTTGTCCTGTTTTCTAGCTTGGGAGCATTGTTCATATAAACCTTTTTGTCCTGTTTTCAAGCTGTTCTGCAGCTTGGGAGCAGGTATTATTACGATACATAATAACTATCAGTCCAGTTGACCTTTAACAAATAGTGTTAATGATCGACCGACAGCTCATTTCGAAGCTGCGATCATTTTTTTTAAATCAGCTACCCACTCAATAGTAATAAAATCCAGTAGTTCATTTTTCAGATCTAGCAAATGATGAACAATATCCTATTGTAAAATATTATTGTATATTAATTTTTTCTTCTTTGAACAACTACTCATTGAGAATATAAGATCCAACTTGATCTAATATCAAATTAATATAAAAACTACAAAAATTCGCGTTCAAATACTATTATGAATAACGAATTCCGTTCACACAATGATCGAACTCAATTATTACGTGAACACTTTTATGCAAAGCAATGCCATCGAATCGAGATTAGTCACTGTGTAGTGGGCGATAGATAAGGTCACCGGTAGTATCGTAGCTTCAGCAGCTTCGACAATGTTTGGGCTGGGATCAGCCCAGTTGCGTATCGAGGAGCTGTTTCACGGTTACTTGCCAGCTCTGAGGCTTATTTAGAGAAAAAAAACTCATATATTTAATATGGTAACATACATTTTGTCAACATACAAGAAACACCATTCATAGTCAAATATTTTTTGAAGGGGTTCGAGATTTCCTAGACCAGTTTACGAGCACAGAAATAGACTTGAGCTGGTAAATCTTTGATACAAACTTCAAGGTTATCTGGTCACTAATTGACTCAAAAGTGGCGCAAGGAGTAAATGAAGACACGAATTTGTATGATATTATTAATTAGTCTGATGGTATCCAAAAAACTCATGATTCAAAATGTACTTATAGAAGTACATGTGGTGTCCATAAAACATGTAATAATTGAACCTCTGGACAAACATATATAAAATGTGTAAGGCGGAAAGTTGAGTCCACCACCCTGTAAAGAAATTAACAACACAAATTGGAGACATACATAACAGCAAAAGAACGCGGAATGAATAAAATGTCGGGCACCCTATAGGGTGCCAGACACCTTATGAAACACTTATATAGGACAAGTGTATGAAGGTGTTAACCAGACTCAGACTACGCTGTTCGAATGGGCTCACCTCCCGTCGTGTTGTCAGTCTCCCACGTGATGCCCAAATTATCAACTAACCCCAATGACTGTAAAAGGGAAGCGCCTTGCGTTAATGTGTGAGAAAGGAATTCTCCAATGAGGGAACAGTCCTACAGTTTGTTAACTTCTGTGGAGCGTGTCCTCCTGGTTCCCTATGTCTTATTGGCACACAATGCAGAATCATAGACTCCGCCCTAAATTGGTATCACACACAAGGCTATGAAGGCAACAATTTCGTCCTTTAAAATAAACACATGGCCCTCTGGTTATTCTAGATTGGGCACAAAAATGCTGACCTCCCAACTATAAAGACAGACAAAAATGGCATACACTCGACGAAGTTTCTCGGGCTAGCAACCTAATCCTCGGAATTTCAAAAAAATACACAGAACAGCGATTCCCACCGAGTAGCTCAACAAGGGTTGATAGGCCTACACAGTTGGTTACGCATTGAGAACCTCAAGCTTTATGAACTACAGCAGCAGTGGACGATGACGTACAGTCTAGGGAATAAATGAAGCGTAAAAGCGGAGTGTTACGACATAAGAGAAAACAAGATATTGATTAAATTATCAAAGGTAAACTCGTGCTTAATGTGTCGTGTAATTTCTTTCATTGCGACTTCTTGGTTGAAGGGTTGGTTGATGTGACTCCGATGTTGATGTTGGCATCAGTCACGCTCAACCGATAATGAATCATACTGAATAAAACAATCTGATTTAGGGAAATTAGACACGGTCGCTGATCTGAAGGAGATGATGCAATATGATATGTAACAGTCTGTATAGCCAGATTTTGCTTACACATGAAGGTCTGACACAAAAAAGAATCTGGTAAACAACAGATACGGTTTCCAGGAATAAAGGCTTACAAAATAAAATTGAATGCACTCATTTGTTGGCTGGGATCTAAATATACTGTACTCCATACAGTAATCTGAAGCAACTTCATCGTGCCAGCATTGGTAAGTTGTAATGTTTAGAAACTCCTGAACAAGCCACACTTCCCCACAAAAATAGTAATTTAGCTCATACGGCGTAGAGTGCCGTTCCGATGGCGCTTTAGCGATAGCAAGGCTTGGGTTTCGCTGGAAAAAGAGCGCCTGTCGTAGGAAAGCTTGTACGATCTAACGAAGTAATTTCTAGATGTTGCTCGGCACTTTCAAAGTCTTTCAAGCATCGGAAGAGGATATTTCCAGACTTAACTCGAGAAGAAAAGCACCTTCAGGAACAAAGACCACACAAACATGACGAATATGCTTAAGAACAATGGCAGATTATCAAGAAAGTGAAATAAACGCCATGTTTATGTTGCATCCATCTTTATTCGTTTTGTTTTTATTTTTAGAACGCCGTGTAGAGCGTTCCAGCCGAACCCATCTGGTACTGAACTGTAGGCACCTTTACAACATTTTTTGTTTTGAATGGGGCCCGAAGGCCCCGGGAAGATGCCTCCACCATTTATTTCCCAAGGCTTCCAAAGAGTAGGGAGACCCCTGGCCCCAACACTCGTCAAAGGTTGTGGCATCCAACCATACTACTACCGCCTCCAGCCCTGCTGGAGTAACGGCCTACTCCCTCTGCCATTACAAAGATCCGATCTGTAACTCCCCGAATTGATAGGCTTACAAGCTAATTGTACAATCAAAGCGCTGCCACGTTGCACAGGCAGTCCTAGCCTCTGCTTCAGCAAGAACGTTTCGCGAGGGTCCCCAGAGGCGGCAGATAACCGTCGGCCGATGTCGTGGATCAGGAGGCTGTTGGTTTTGCCCATAACGCTGCTCGTCTCGATAGCCAAGGTGTCGAAAAGGTAGCGGTCACGAAGAGATTGATACTTATTTCTTTTTTTTGTTCTCTGTCGCGTTGGCCGCCCTGCCAGCCTCTAAAAAAGTGCCAGGCAAGTGACTCGTTGCGAAGGTGTCCACGCAGGGGCAATCCCAACAAAGGTTATTCCCTCTTGAGAAGGGGAAGACTGTAACGTCGTCAGGTCGCTTACCATCGCCTCGATCGATGCTGGGCTTGCGAATCGTACCAAGGCCGACTTTGCGTAGCGCTCGTTCAATTATGTCATTCAGAGTCAAATGTCTAGAATGACGACCTCCTATGTAAAGGCACGAGAACGCGTGAGTGCCGGACTCATCCATACGCTGACCGCAGCGGCAGAGCTGCAGATAACACACCGGCAACCCACTCTGAGCGCAAGAGCAATTCAAAGCGAGTCATGAATTACTTTCAGCTTAGCACCGCTATCGTGACAAGAAGCAGCCAGGAGACGAGCCTTAATTCTGGGATCTTGTGCCCCAAGTAACAGACCATCAAACGTTACCCTTAACCCTTGACCCCTTCCCTGTCCCTTGACTTCTGGATAGTGCAGCAGTCCCCCTCTGGTGCGATCGCTTCATCACCATGCCCAGCTTTCTATGCCAGCACTGCTTCCGGAAACTCGTTAGTCTGCGCCAAAACGTTAACGTTTGTTAGATGGGCTTCGACTATGGGACCGACAGAGTGCAAAGACGAAATGAAGCTGGGCAGGGCGATATCCCAAGCCACCGGAATGCCAAAGCCACCGGAAATGACTGGGAGAATAGTTTGCTTCCACAAAAAATCTGAAAAGAAATGTTAGTACTCGTTGAGAAAGCTTCTCGGACGGATTCGTCAAAACTAGCAAGGTAATTAGCGTGCAGGTATGTGGGAGCAGCGCGCAACAGATACTGGAGTTTGGGAATGACGAAGCTGTTTTTCAGTAGGGTGAGAGCTTAATGTGGCTCAATTACGCTCAGTTGAGAGGTCATCAATTTAAGGTCGTCAATATTTCCTGCAAGCGATCCTGGAATAGTTGGACAGAGATGGGTGCGCCGAGAACAGTGCTTCGTTCAACAGACACAATTTTGATGTCAGGGATGACCATCGCGGGAATGAGTCTCTATGATCTCCCTATACGCCATGTCCGAACAGTTAACTTGGATCCACTCGCATTTTTGCCCGTTAACATCCTAGCAAATTTGGTTTAATGTTACTCGCAGGTCACGGAAGTCCATTAAAACGATATCCGGCTCTCCCCACCCCCCCGACCCTGGCGTTATTAAACAACCAAAATGTTCAACTCTGAACTGCACTTCGCGCAATTTGGTCGACACCGAGGGAAAAGAGAGCGGACCCTTTGGGGTCCCTTGTTGGATACCAGTTGCAGAGTGGATTGTTTCATTGCCAAAAAGCAACAAAGAATGCTCCGAATATGCTTGCCAAAGCAGTCGGTACATACTGGGAGTGCGCTCACTGGCAGCTTGCAAAAAGAAATCGCGCCGAATACAATTGGGCGCGTTCTTCAAATCCAATTTAAGAACGACGTGATCTGGTGGGGCGTTAGCGATTTAACGACGCGTGGCATGCACAACCGCTTCGCAGCCTCCTCTGGCGGCAAACCCTAGTTGAACCGGACGCAATTGACTTTCCAAACGATTAGCTAACGGGGCACATTCAGCCTCTGTGGCTAATCGCCGGAGGGTGTTGCCGACAGCAGTAGGTCGGATACCGCCGTGTTTTTTCAAAAGGGCGCAAAGTGAGGCATCATGAAAGACCTTTCTGGCAAAAGGAGGGATTTCCCCCTGAAGTGTCATGTTGACAAATTCTGTAAGAATTGAGTCAAGACGGACTCCGGCACCGCCAGCATTTTTCTCCAGGAGTGACTCAAGGTGACCGGGTCTGAGGTCATCCGAGCCGGCACCGGAACCAAGTGGAAAAGTCTTCATTGCCTCCATGATCTCGTCAACGGTAGCGATAACCGGAGATGCAAGATTGTCGTCGGGAGGTGCTGGAAGTGAGATATCCACCGGGCTGTCCGGATGTTTATAGCGCAAAATCTTGTAAAGTTTCTGGGCAGAATGAGGCTAGTGACTTGCTTGAAGAAGCTACCCGAACATCTTCTCGAAGGTCGAAATCAGCAAACTTTGCATTTACTGTTGCCTCCAATCTATCGTCTGAGTTTTGTCTGACAGTAGGGCGGTGGTTTGATCGACCAGCTCCCAAGAGGGCAATACTGGCAAGTCCCTTCTGCCCATGTATTCCCGCACTTGGAGACGTACACGTGAAGTTAGCGCAGGCTGCTTAGCGTCGGAAAAGTTGGTGTTGGGACACCGCAGACCCCGAAAGCTGAATGCCATAAGCCAAGCCCATGCGAGGGGAGTTCGTTCTCGAATGCAGAAACTTAAGAGTGAATCAATTGCTTCTGCCATGACAATGGTCACTCCTTTCGGGATCTTGTTTAAAACCTTGATGTAGCGCTTACGTTTGCCAATATAGGTGTCGAAGTCAATAGAACCTTGCTCTCATGATGATTCTGAAGGTTGGGTCGTCAGGGTGCCGCTGCAGCAAGAGCAATGCCAGAACTCGGCGTTCCTGGCTTTGAGAGCATTCATTTATACGCATGGAAAATGATAATATTTGCGGCAGTTGGAACACGAAATTGAGTTTTTATTTCTGGTATTAGTGTTTTTGCATTCCCGACAATAGTTTTTGTAATTATCAGGATCTATTTCGCTAGCTGGCACAATAAAATAACCCGATTGAGCTAAAGTGGAGGCTGTTGGTATAGCAGTCTTAGAGGTGCAAATGAAGGGAAGGACGGACTGAACCGCCCGTAACGGTGCGAAGGGAGCCGCTGCCACTGCCGCGGTCTCCAAACCAGTAGACAGAGCCCGTGAGCCTGATTGATTCGAGACGGGAGGCAAATCTGTAGCACTGTCGGCTGGGGCGACATCCCTTTCAGCGCTACCTCCAGTTCTCTCAACCGAGGCAAGAAAGTCCGCACCGACAGCGCCTGCTGGCGTGACGTCATCTGCATCCCGTCGAAAGCGCAGAGGAGAGACTGCAGTTCCCCCTCTGACGACCTCGTGACTCCCCGGTTCAGCTGCGCATAGCTGGTCTGACTGGTTATGGCATGCGCGGCCTGGTCGGCTTGCACAGACCAAGGAGCAGAAACAAACGCAGTCAGAGGGTCTAGCTCAATAACAGCCGCAACTGTTAGAATTACACGTGCCTACAGTGCAACGGCAGCAGCGACCCAAATTTTTGGTCATCGCGCGGGAGGCGGCGTAATTTAACAGTGAAATTTAACATCTACGAGAGACTGTCGGTCTCATTTAGCCCAAGCACAAACAACCTATTCCAATGAAACCGCTACACTGGGAAAGGTTCAAAAAAACTCGATTTCCTTAAAAATAATTACCTGCGGTCAGATATGTAGAGACTGTAATTCAATACTTTTCGAAAAAAAATACTACCTGACAATTCCATGATAGGTATGGCCGATATTGAGGCGAAAATGCGGCAATCTCCTCTGGCTGAATACATGATCGTTTCCAACAACCCCAAAATCATCCCTTGTACGGTGAAGCAATTGCAGATGTGCAGCCTGACTTGCATTGAAATGCATTACAACGCCTCCTGCCTTGCATTGAAAATGCGATAAATATTAGGCAAAATTACACTTGCATTTGGCTACCTAAGGTAACATAGATATATATCTCATCAACTCCAAACAGAAACTAAAGCAAAAGTCTACAGCTTCTTTTATGAAACACACTGAAACCACGCGACGGTAACAACGTTTTGCTCATCTACTGACACAGACTCATTGCTGATCTTGTTCAAAGGCATCACCTACATTGAGTCGGAATACATGGACTTCTCCAACTACCCGAAAAATCATCGCTTGTACGATGAATCCAAGAAAGGACAGCTGGGACTACTGAAAAGCGAAACAGCCGACGATTACCCAAGGGAGATCATTTGCTTGCAACCAACGTGTTACAGTAAGCTGCTCGAGTCCGAAGGCACAAACCAGCTGCTAAGGACATCAATTACCAGACACAAGCCAAAAAAATCAAACATGAACAATACAGAGAAATCCATAACCAGAAAGCATACATACACTTTGAGACCATACACAACATTCGCGCACAAGCATGCCAGCTTCAAACTGTAGGCACTATCAAAAAAATATGTTGCTATCTCGACACCTGCAACACACTTGCCTATCGCCATCCGGGCATTTCCCAAAAAAATTATTGAAAATGAACATAACGTCATTAAAAAGAGTAAAAGATGTGACTTGGTCGATAAAATAGATGTAAACATGGATTTAACATGTAAGAGGTGTACGCCGGGTGAGACCTTCTTTGGCGTATGTACTCGCGTAAATGACGAAAAATACATCAACTTGAACATGTTATAACCTGTAAATGTTCAAAGTATGTAAATATTCCAATAAAACCATGTAATAAAAATTTATAAACATATAATACGTTTGATTGTTCACAGAAACTTTTATCGAAAATGCGTGAAAAGAAACTGCAACCGACCCTAAATATTTAAAACGATTTAAATGTTTCTATGTAAGCCCATGTATCTATGTCATAAATAAATAGGTATAAATGAATCTTGTTCCATTGTCTACAGATATATGGATTAAAAAAATGTGAAACGTACTGCGCCTACAATCTTAATCTTAACGATGTGATCAATCGCCAACTACCTATAGATATTATATACTTATGAAATGAACGACTGGAAAAAAATACACAGAACATTGCCTAAATTCAGTATCAAGCATCCAACCAACTTCCGAATGAGTCAATTATATCCCCAATTAGATAAGAATACAATCATATATGTACAGAAAATATATTGAAACATTAAACCATCTATAAACATATAATGATACATACACTCAAGCATAGCAAACATGCCACGGAAATAATTTATAAGACAAAGAACAGCTAGGAGCAATCTCACCTAATTTCCCAGGAGCTCATCAAACTTTTTGCTTAGGGGTCCCTACACCCCACCCCTCCAGAAACTTGTTATAGCGTATTCCCTACCGGAACCGAATAGATATATATAACGAGCAACAGTAAGTGACCACTTATACCCCAATACGACAATCTAAAGGAGA